>CM021106.1:485436863-485682504 GCA_007115665.2 Sequoiadendron giganteum
ACCCTATATATTGGACCCTCAACCCTAATCCCTTGACCTTATACCTTAAACCCTCAATCTTCAACCCTCAACCCTTAAACCCTCTACCCTTTACCCTATACATTAAACACTCAACCCTCAACCCTCAATCCTTAAACCCTAAACCCTTTACCCCTTACATTGGACCCTGAACCTAATCCTTCAACCATATACCCTCAAAACTATACCCTAAACCCTCTACCCTCAACCAACTAAACCCTTAACCCTAAACCCTTAACCCCAAACCCTTCAACCCTAAACGCTTAAACCTTAAGCCTTCTACCCTATACCCTCAACCAAATACCCTCTACCATCAAACCTATTCCATCAACCCTCAAACCTTAAACCCTACTACCCTAGAAGCCATCAACCCTATAGGTCCTCCATCCTAATCCCTCAACCCCTATCACTTTCTCTCTATCTATACATCTCACCTCTCCCTCCTTCCCTCCTCCCACCCTCTCTAATTGTCTCTATCTACCGTCTCCCTCTTTCTGCATACCTCTCGTTCAATCAATCCCTACCACCCTCTCTCACACTCCCTCTCACTACCTATCTCTCAAGTCTCTCCCTCTCACTCACACTCTCAAGTCTCTCCCTTTCGCACCCTACCTACATAACCCTCTCTTTCTCTTTGTCTCTCTCTCTCTCTCTCTCCCTCAATTCTCTCTCTCCCACCCCCCCTCTCTCTCTCCCTCCCTCTATCCCTCCCACCCTACCTAGCTAAGTCCCCCTCAATCCAACCCCTTCTCTCCCACTCCCTCTCTCTTAAACTCTCACTTCGACCCCCTCTCCATCTCTCTAGACTCTCTCTAAATTCTCCCTTCGTCTAAAGACATACATAAATGCATACATACAAGCATAATACATTTTTACATATAATCTTACATCCATACAAGCATACATACATACATGTACATAAAATTATATCAGCATATATTAATATATTAGCATTTAACATAAAGTAAGACAGAACGCGAGCATGTTATAACGCGCTCGCGTTATGGGTTAGTAGACATGTTCCCCGCAGAAGCAAAAACCCTGTCAAAGTGAGCTATAACGCGAGCGCGTTATAACGCGCTCGCATTATATCTTGCTTTGAGAATTACCGAACTTTAAGCTTGGTATTGCCTTGGAATTCCAACCCAAAGGTTTGGAGGGCATTCCCAATGACCAGAGACGTGTTTTTAAGAAATCCACCATATTTCTCATAATCGAGTTTGTGCTCACCGTCAGGATTGCACGTGGTTCAATATCGAAAAAATCAAGCACATGGGTAATGTTGGGTTATCTCTTAGCTATCCAACGATGTAATTTTTTTCACTTTCTGAAAATGTTAAGTCTTTCATCCATAATTTATTTTATCTGTATGTCTTTTTTTCGCCAAAAAGCAGTGTTTGGTATTTTTTTCTTTATAAATTAACCGTTCATCAAATTTTCAAATAAATTACATTTTTAGAAACTAGACTCCATTCTACAAAATTAATTTTTAAAAAAAAAAAACAAATCAATTAGTTTCCAAAATTTGTAGTGGTAGCACAACCAAAATTCTATTTTCAGGATATGTGCACTTCGCAAATTAGTAAAACATCAAATATTCATTAAAAAATTATCAGAAAAATCATGCATCAACTACATACTGTTAGCTAACTTTTGACCGTTGCGATTTTAAAAATACTAAAAAAAAGTTCACCGTACGAGGGTCGTACAAGAGTTGCTATGTTATGTTTTTCTGACAAAAACAACACCAATTTGTGTATGTCCCTCATTTCAACCCCTTAATCTCAATCATTTTCAAAATAAATTAGTAGTTTAGAAAGTAGACTCGGAGCACTTGAATCCTTCTTTTTGTTCCATCTCAAAATTTTGAGTCTAAGTATCCTCAATTTCACATGCAAGGTCAGTATTTCCCGATTTCAGGAAAAAGTTGTACACTTAAGTCCCCTTTTTGGGAACCATCTTGGTGCACTTACCCATATATATCAATATATTAAATAATGATGTTTTAAAAATTTAAACAATAATATTTCTAAATAATTTATTTTATTAAATGTTAATTGAGGAAAGGTGGGAAATGATGTAACGCCCTGTCACTCAACCCTAGAGGAAGCTGCAATTAACTACTTAAACGGACTAATTTTTTTTGTTTAAGTACAATTAATAAGCCAATTCACTATCTAAAGCCAACAACCTCTAGGGTTACGAGATAGAGGTTATATAGAACCTCAACAAAAAACATGAATTTAACCCAAGTCAATTATATAATTAGGAGATAAGTACATGCATTCCAATTAATATAATTTACTACAAGCATGAGAGATAACTTTCAATTTCATTATTCATAATTAAACAATAAGGTTACAACATTCATTCCCCGAATGAGGCAAGTCCAAAGAATAAGATTACAATTACAACTTCCACCTCGATAACAAATGAGGGGTAATATAACACAAGATCAACTGAAGTAACAAGGCATGAACGAAACTGGATCATGCGAGCTCTCCAACTAGATGTCTCGTCCAAACGACCAAGAAGAAAGACCCAACGAAGAAAGGTGCATGTTCCACCCAACCAAGTGGAACCCAAAGGTCCACCCCCTGTGCTAGGAGATAGTAACCAAGATTCCTAGCCAAGAACATCTACCTCGCGACATAGGCTAACACAAAACTGGACTAAAATAAATACAAATACATCACTTACACAATGGTCACAATGCTTCTAGAATTACATAATCAGTTGCATCACTAATGCGAACATACTGTTGACTTAGGAGAAGTGTCATCACAATGTTACATAAGTTATCCTAGCGAGTCTTCCTAGGCCCCGACCCCCAACTTGGGTTATCCTGGTAACCTCTAATGACTTCCAGCCCCTCATGTAATCCAATGTGGAATTAGCTATCTTTCATAGAGACAAGATAACGATCTTGCCATTCTAGGCCTTCTCGTCTCAACCCAAGTCTTTACAAGCCCTTGCGTTCATGAGTGAGGCATACTTATCTTATTAAGTGTTTGATATTATGTGATACTCTAATCATTTAAATAATTTATCACTAGATTAACTAACTTGCAATGAGTTATCCTGGCACCACTTTGTGTGTCGGCCCTTGTTGCAAACCACTCCTCTAAGATGACACGTGGAACAACTCCACAACCCAAGGGTACACAAGTGCTACGTAAGGATATCACATCCCTAACCATGACATACATTCAACACACTCCCGCTCGTGATAATCGGGAAGCAAACTGGTTAAACGCACTACCCAAGGCAATCCAAAGGTTGACTACACAGTACGACAACCCACAAACTTGAAAACCCAACTGGAAGATTTGTCAAATGCTAAGACCCACATTTTCCAAATGATAACACGAACAGATCAAAACCAAGGCAAGAATCAAATCTACTTTGGGTTCACTAAATCCATTTCCTCACTAACAATCAGTAATCTATGCATTAGATAAATTGAATTAAATACACCATTTCAAATAAGGGAGGAATAATACTAATCATTTTATTTCCCTATTAGCATTTAAATACATGAAAAATTAACCAGTATATCAAACAAATCAAAAATTCCTTGTTTAAATAAAATATTGTTTCCTTATTCAATATAACCAATTTAAATTAATTCCCTTGATTAAGAAAACGTAATATTTAAAATTTAAAACTACTCCCTTTAAAATAATGATTTAAATAAAATAATGGTTTAATTAACCCATCATGCCTATTTTATTTCCTCAAATAAATCTGATTCATCCCTCAACAAAGCCATTAAAAAAAAACTTAAACTTATAAAATAACTACATATTCCCATTTAAACAATATAATAATATAATGAAATTTCCCATTTTAATATGTTAATATTAAAACATTAATATTATTACTATTGTTTAAATGACTTTTAATATTATAAAATCATAATATTAAAAACAAAACAATTAAATATATTTTAACATTATAAAAATATAATATTAAAATATATAAATAATATTATATTTTATTTTATTTTTAAAACCCATGGCACGTGCCTCGTGCCTCATGCCAACCCTTAGGGTTGAATCACGTGGCCTCGGGGCACATGCATAAGGTTTGGCAGAGGAGGAAGGCGTCGGCCGTAGTTTACACAGGCGGTGGCGGCGGTTTCCACAGGCGGTGGAGCGAGTTGCAGAGCCGTAGATTTTTCCAGCGGTGGTGGCGGGTTGAAAGCAGCGGCTGCAGTGAGTGGCATCGATGGTGTCGGTCACAGTGGGTGGTGTGAGCGGCGCCGACGGAGTTGGCCAGGCGTGGTGCAGTGGGCAGCGCTGTGCACTACCGCCACCATTAATGGTGGCGCGGTTGTGCATTGCACAACCGACCACCATTAAAACTGACCACCATTAATGGTGGTCACTGCACAACCCGCAATGAAGGGAGGGGCGTTGGGCGTGGCTCCCCCACTCCGCTTCCCATGGGGGTGGCTGTGGGGTGAGCCCCCAACCCCAAAATTTATATATATATATATATATATATATATTTTTTTTTTCTTCATTTATTTTTTTGACTGGTTTTTTTTTTGAATAAAAAGAAACCAGAACCCCAAACAGCAGACCATAAAATTTCGAACTTGGCAATATTTTTTTTTATAAAAAATTTTTGCTAGCATAACTCTACCAAGTGAAAAATGTAAAATAAATACACACAAGTGTATGTATATATATATATATATATATATATATATATATAGTGAAAAATGTAAAATAAATACACACAAGTGTATGTATATATATATATATATATATATATATATATATAGTGAAAAATGTAAAATAAATACACACAAGTGTATGTATATATATATATATATATACATATATTCATTCATCCAAATGAAATTTCAACTAAATGAAGAACAAACAGAATTGAAAAATTAATTTGCATACAAGATTCCATTTAAATTTTGAAGCAATCTTTTCTTAAGAGAGAGGAGTTCTTCAAATTTGAAGGCAAGAATCTGAATGGTTTTATTTTGCACACAAGCAACAGATTTTAAATGTTTTCCCCTCAACCCATATGCCATTGAATCTCAAAAAAAAAAAAACTAAATACAAGATAAGAACCTGTTTTTTTGAAGTTGAGAGAAGATCCTGGTGGTGCCTTGATTCCCTTTTTAGCTTCACAGATTCTTTAAGCTTTTATCCAAAACCCACAAAATTGAACAATTTCTTCCTCTTTCTCTTTCAATTTTCTCCAAAATTCCATGAACATAACTTGTGAAGGAAATTCAATGATAAGGAAAAAACCCCTAAAAATACCTACAACCACCCTCATCAATTCCCCAGAACAGAATAACAAATATCTTCCCTTCTTAAGTTTTGAATTCAAAATTTACTAAATTGAACTTTTTAAAACATTTTCTTTTATTTTCAATTCCAAACCAAATATCCATAAGTTTCCAAAATGCATAATTTTAATTCATTTCAACACAACTAATTTAATTAATTAATAAAATAAATCTACAACTCGAACTTTTTAAAATAAATGTCGTTGGGCCTTGGACATGCTCAAACCTGTGAAACCAGGTGGAGTCGATGTCCTGTACTTGTCAACCTACGAACAAAGAATATATCCACATGCAATAATATGTCATAAATAAAGCACATCGTGAAGAGGAAATCACGAAATCGCAGGGCGCTCGCAAGCAAGTGATGCGATACCGTCCTCTTCACCAATACAGTAGTACTAACTAACTCACCTAACATAACACCACAATCAAAAGCATAAAACATTATAATATTAAATATCCACTTATGCTAATTCAGAACATGTCATAATATTAACATCAAATATAGTATCATCTCATCAAGATACATCACGATAAACTAGTGATCAACTGTAATCAAGTACATAGTCAAAGTACAACATAATACTAAAGCATAAAAGGGGAAACAACATTGTTCGCACAACATAGCAAAACAGAGGGGTATTACAAATGAGGATAAAAGGGAAATTTAAATAAATTGTAGAAATTGATGTGTTAGTAGTGAAACTGAAAGAAATTTACTTGCATGGTTTTATGCTGCTTTTAAAAGTAGTTAGAAGATTGTTTTGTTAAAATTAGAATTTTTTCCCTTCCCTATAATAGTAAAGGCAAATAATTTATTTAATTATTTGGTTAAGACAATTGGTTATTTACTATGGAAAGTAATAGATAGGGAAATGGATTTAATGTATCCAAAAATAGCGTATTTCCTTGCCTTGGCTTATTGTTATTATTTTTCCTTACGTTCATGCTTTGGGAAAAGGGTTATTGAGTTTAAATTTGTAAGTCTTCTAAAGGATCTTAGAGGATGAGGGTTGTCAATTCATTATGTCAACCAATTGATTTTCCCTTGGGTAGTGCATGGTGTCTTTTCAGTAATTTACCCAATTTCCTCAAACGAGGATGTTTTGTGCCTCCTGTGAAAGGAGTGGACTATGTATTTTGTTGCCTCCAAGATGTTTGGAGTGAGTTCTATTATTTGTTTCCTCCTTGAGATGGAGTGGTTATGATGCCTAGGTTGTATGCACTTGTGAATTCCCTTGGTGATTAGTTTGTTTGTGTTGTCAAGTAGAAGAGTGGCTTCCATTAGGGGCCAGAGCCCAAAGAGGTAAGACAGGGTAACCTTTGGAAGTAGTTTAATCAAGTGATAACTAAATTAATGTACTTAGATTATTAGGATGCATTTCACACTAATCAAGATAATTTAGCCTCACTCATAGACACAAGGGCTCATTTAGACTTGGGATGAGTGGGAAGGCCTGAAATGGCATGGTCATCTATCTTGTCCTTACGAGAGGTATTTGATTCCGCATGAGTGGGCATGAGGGTCGGGGTTCGGTTGAGGTCACCAGGATTACTGGAGCCTATGAAGAATGCCCAGAGGAGATCTCATGACTAACTGTGCGATGACACTTTGTCGAGGACAACAGTTGTTAATTGTTTTATGTGTATGGTTCTTTGAACATACTTGATCTATTTTATGTCTAGAAGCAATGTGACCTATGTCAGTGATGTGTGAGTTGTACTTGTTTAGTGACATTTGTTTGGTTATATCAGTATGAGTCAGTATGAGACTGCCTATGGTTAGAGTTTGTAGATATTTGTCCATGTTACGTTGTTACTATCTCCTAGCATGGGAGGTGGGCCTTCGGGTACCACTTGGTTGGGTGGAACATGCACCATACACCGTTGGGTACCCATTTATCTTCAATACGTGGTGGCGAGACATCCAGATGGACAACTTATGATTCTTGTGTTTAATTCAAGCTTTGTAATATTTCTAATTGTATAAGTGATTTTATCCCTCTTATGTTTATGAGGTGGAATTCTGTTATTGTAACACTTTTGTACTATTGCCTCATTCTTGGAATGAGAGATGTAACTATTGTTTAAGATTAATGAATTTATATCATGGATGTTTATCTCATTATTGTATGTTGTATGGGTTTAAGTAATCCTGGTTACATAGCCTTAGGGGATGTTGTCAATTATAGATGAAAATGTATGTTTAATTCACTTTAATAAAAAAAAATTTAGTATGCTTTTTTCGTGAATTGAAACTTCCTCTAGGGTTGTGTGGCGGGGCATTACATGAACTATGGGTTTCTATAGGAGGATGTCTCCTTGTAGCTTTGGTTCCCTTTCAACATTTAAAATTTAGAGATGCAGGTGATTGGAGTGTGAAGGCTTGAACAAGGTCATGGTCATGAATATGATATCGTGGGTGATTGCCTCACAAAATTTGTGGTTTTTTTGGGTAGAAAAATGTATGCGACACTGGTTACTCACTATTGTCTATTGGAGGTTTGGGTTAAGAAATCCTACATGGCCATTTCAAACTATGATTGAAGGAGGATATCTCAAATCATTGGCTTCATTTATGAGAGGGCCAAAATGAAATTGTTAATGAAGTACGTGGTCTAATTTATAGGTAAAGTTGATGATTTAAACATAATGGAATATGTCCAAAACTGATAGAATATTCCCAAATGCTTGTAGCTATACCAACGACTAAATATAACAATTTAATGATTAAAAATAATTAAAAAATAACATTTCATCTCAAAAATATGGTCAAGAATATGTTATTTTTATAAAGAATATTCTTTACAAGATTTATAATGGTGGATGGTTGATAGGTGATATAGATTTCCATATAAATGTATGATTTTTGTACAATTATGTAAACATATTCTACCTCAAAATTTGTGCCCTCAAGAAAAATAATTTGAATTTTTTGTCTTTGAAATATGAAGAATTCATCTCTTGGTCCTTTTGAGTGTAATGGAAATTTATTTTTGGCTCCAATATACACCATATGAAAGGATTAGTAAAACCCCCTTGATCTGAGATGGGAAGGTACGTGTATGGACTCTAACTTCCTCCTTGAGTGTAGGATATGTGTCCATGATGTGTCATGTGCATGGGACAAGTGTGACCAAGGTGTCATATGCACATGAGATAGGTGTCTCAAAAGTTGAGTACATATGTCTCAACCACATGAGGTGATATAGAAAGGGACAAATCCCTAGATGGAGACATAACTAGTGTGAATATGATTCTCCTAGGTAGGCTAAAAGATAACTATTTTGATAATGCCACTATTTACACTAAAAATAACTTCTAGAAATTTAGCATTAAGGGCTACATTCTTATAGAAAGTATTTTAAAATGACTTATTTTATTTTTATTAAGGGTAGAAAGGGGTTTTTGAAAGGGTCTCGTCTCTTTTACAGATTAATAAAACAAAAGGCATTTTCAAATGAATTTATTTGATCTTGCAAAAGATAAAGAAACTATATTTTTTCAACAATTTGATAATTGCAAAGGAGATTCTATTGAAGGTTTGATTTAATTGTTGAAGGTTTGTATAATCCTCTTTAATCAAACCCCCTTATATGGAATCCATGTATTCTTAATCATTAATTTTCTAAAAAGGATGTAATTTTGGGTAAATTTTAAGATGTCTATGGGATCATCTTGTGTGTATCTTTGGAGATGCAACCTTAAGAAGATTATGAGGAAAAATAAGGTACATCTTCCAAGTTGTATCATTTTTATTGCATACTTGTCACTTATTATCATATCTTATTTTAGAGTGCATGATTCATTATTGATTCATATGTATAGTAAAGTAGACATAATATGTAGAGTAGAAAATTGCATACTACACATTTTTTGACTTAGACACTTACTTTATCCTTGTTGATAGATATTTCATTTTGGTGCTTATTTTGAGAAATTTTAGTGCATAAGTTGACTAAACTCAACCTTTATCCATTATTTTTCTTGATTTAGCACTTGAGGTCTAGGCTTAATTGAAAATTTACCCATTTCATTACTTGAACAAAATCATTCTATCATTTTATCTCTTAGACACAACTATTGATATGAGCATATTTGTTATATTCAAAACTTGGTTTCACTTTTCTTAAGGTAATATGATTTTAAAAATTGACAAATACCCACTAGCTTGCACATAAAGTCTTTCAAATTATCATATAGGATTGCATATTTAAAGTCATGCTCCTAAGAAATTTTGGGTTCTCCATCAAATCATCTAGAAATTAGATCAAAGAAACCATGCATTTAGTAATAACATTCATTGCACCATACATCTATAGATTGTGAACAACAATAAAAAGTGGCTTGACTTAGGTTCAAAGAAGTATATCACTTCATTTCTAACAAAGAAAGGCTCCAAATGTGTCTTGAACACCACCTTGACCTTATTTTAGTTATTGCATTAGAGGTGAAAAATCTTGTAGTAAGTGACCAATGGGAACACAATCATGGTAAGGACATAGTTATAGGAAAATAAGTTAAGATCACAACAATGATTGTATCTAGCTATATCATAAGAATCAAAGATTCATCTACTTCAAAATTAACATTTAAGATGTAATTTTGTAATCAAAAAGTGGTTTGATAATGTATTAATAGTCTAATACAATTGCTTTCATTATCATTAAAGAACTAAACAAATCTCTTATTTTTCATTTAATAAAGAATTTACATATCATTTTAATAACTCAATTCAATTATATTTGTCTAAATTCTAATTAAAATATTAATTAATATTAATTTCTATAAATATTTAAAAAAATAGTTTATTACATTGTAAATAATTAAATAATTATTATAATATTTTACCAAGACTTAACTACTTTATTTTTTAATCAAACTTAAAATCTATAAAATTGATGAAGGTAGGTGTTGGGTTCAACTCTAAAATGAGATATTAATATCATTCCTTTGGGTGAAACCAAATTTAATTAAATAATATATAATTTGAGATTTGGATGATAAGACGAGAGAAAAATTGTAAGACTCCTAGTAAGTTAATGTGGAGTTGTTTGAACTTTTAAAAGTCAATGGGTATTTACTTATATTTAGAAATCATAATCGTTCCCTCAAGAAACGAACTAAGTAGTCGTTACACCGTTCAAATAAATCATCCCTGCATAGAAATATCATGCAAGCATTTTGAGCAGATGCATTCAAAGACTTGAGAGCCATATGAACTTATTCATTTAGTGAAGGTGATAACACAAAAGGAGCAATAGCACAATGTACTCACCTATGCTCCTTAGCATTTTGATTTCTTCTTACACGGTTTTCAATTTGTGATGGGGTAGGATCAGGATTCTTGACCATTGGTTTCTTTTCTTCCCTTAAGGGAAGAATTGGAGGAATAATCAAGAGTTGGGAAACCACTATCTCTTTAGGTCTATACACTTGTTTTAACTTTGGAGGAACAAAAGGAATCATGTTTAATTGTCTCTTGGTCTTTTATAAGATATGGGTGGAGGAACTGCAACATATTTAACTTGGTTAATTGGAAGGGTCTTAGCTTGAGGAATAGGTTCATCCATAATGGGGGAGAGGAGGAACAACTATGGACCTATCATTTTGAGGAATATTGCTAAGAGATAACTCTATTATGCACTTTTCCTTGAAATTTTGTTATGACTTGAAAAAGAAATCTTCATGAGGCTTTATATGTTCTAGAGGTTGAGGCCAAAATAAATCTAATAAATAATTCTCATGGGAATACAAAGGATTAAATCCACTATGATGCACTATAAATATCTCATTTTCAAAGGGGAAATTTATGCACTTGTGAATGACCAATGGGACAACATTCATGGAGCATAGCTATAATGCCCACATTTTAATGTGGACATAACACAAACGTCATTATTTTTTTTTTGTTTAAATGTAAGTTCACAACCTAATGTGTTCCCAACAAGCCACCAATATGCAAGACAACTACTAACTTGGTCAACAACTTTTGACAAGATTACATCGATTTATGAACAAAACCTAAATTATTCAATTGTATGTTCATACTAGAAGACTCCTTTAGCTATCTTTTACTTGATAGTCAACTTTAAAATCCTAAATTTGAAGGAAACCAAAAGATCAAACTTTACCTACTTATGGTGACCAAAGGACCTTACCTAATAACACGAGGACTAGTACAATCCTTGACCCATTAACCAACAATAGTTGTGCATTTGAAATTCTACTGATACAAGGATAGGATTCACTCATCCTCCTAGGCTTTACCAACTATAGGACTTTCTTCTATTACAAACATTTACTCAAGGTGCATTTTGAGGTATTCATGTTGTGTAAGAGGCAACACAGATTAATTAAATTCATCCACAATATTCTAGCTCAAGAGGTTATTTCATTTTAAACTCTTTTCGTCATGAATTCTCTCAATCTTGCCTCCTATCTAGGTTACCAACATCTTAGGTGGAGTGTGACATAATGGTAATTAAAATAATAATTTCAAAAATTTAAATTTCCCTACTCAAGACTCTTATTACTCAATAATTATTAAAAGATATGGAGTTTGATTTAATGACCTTAATATTTAAACTTGTACTGTTAATAATCGAATAACAAGGTAAGCCTTATTCTCTACATTCCAATTGCTAATATTGATCAAAATGCCATTTTTATTTACTCTCACCTCCTCAAATACATATATACATATATGAAATATAATACTTTTACGCCTAGTAATATTATAACCATTTACACACACTAATCCAAAATAAATCTAGTTATTTATGAAATGTGAAAGACATGCTAAATCTAAAAGATTTGATAATTATAATATGATCCTTAGTAAACCCATTACTTTCCAAAACAATTAACTCATGTTTGCTTTGTGGATGCTAAAATCTGCAAATGGATTTAAATTAGTTCATGTTGTTAGCACAAGTTAATTTAAATCAGCAAACTCAAACATCTCTATGAAATATAGAATCATGTTAAACAATGCAACTAATAAGAACAATGCAAAAACATGAATCATTCCTATCCCATAGTGGATTGGTGCTCTTTGAGTATGTGAAAGAGCCCTTTCCCAATTCTTGATAAGCTTAGTGAGATAGACAATGAGTTGCTATGAGCTCAAGTTGCCTATAGTGTAGATGCTTTCAAATGTGGATGATGAAGAGCAAGATTGATTCTCAAATAAAGAGAGTAACCTTGCATGAAAAAGTGTTTTTGTTTGAAGGAGAGAAGCCTTCAACTTATAGTTGAACTTGAAGAGAGGAGAGGCCAAATTGATGAATGTGGGCTCATTCATGGGCCAATGACAAGATGCCACTTGTCAAGGTGTGAGAGGGTCAGGAATGTGCAAGTCTTGGCCAATGTGCCAATTTCAAATTTGAATTTGCAATAAATGAATGTGGTTGAGGGTTTTGGAGGGAATTGTGTTTGTCCAAAAAGTCAAACATGAGAGTTAATGAGGGTATATTCCTTGGGAATATGCCCTTGTGAGGGAAAATAGGTCTTTTTAATAAATCAATTAAAGTGATTTATTGTGCAAGTGGATGAATCTAGAGGATTCATGTAGTTAGGATTAAACTAATCATGATTTGATTAATCTAATAGATGATTTAAGTGATATGACATTTGATTTTAGATTTTTGTATTTATTTAAGTCAAAATTGAGAGGAAATGATTTATCAAATAGATGATTTGATTTATTTAATAAAGAAGGAATGTGTTAGATTAAATCAAACAAGGTTTAATTTAATAAGAGGATTTTAGAGATTTTAATTAAATAAAATAATTTATTTAATTAAACAGCAATGTAGGGTTAAATTAAACTGATTAATTTCATCAAAGGAGGTGATACACTTAATAATGATTTATCGAATTAAGGGATAGAAAGTGGTGAAATGTTGAGAATTTGATTTGAAAGGAAACGTTGTTAGTAAATCGGGATTAGGTGTGCCAAAACGAATTTGTTCATTTTCCATGTCTATAGCTTTATACCAACTTAAATTCAAGTCAATATTTAAGTACTTATTCTAGAACCTAATAAGTATCCAAGGCACTTATCCTCAAATAATATTATCAAATAATTAACAATAACAAAAGTTTTCCAATTGCTAATATAGTTATTACGTTAAGCTTATTTAAATTATTCATATTAGCATATTTTCTTTAATATTACTACCATTCTTCATCTCCAATATTAGTACCCTTATAATTATTACTTTTACTAATATGTTTATCACTCATCTTTTATTAAAGCTGTTTAAGACTCCTCTAAGTTCATGTGGAGTTGTTTGAAATTTTAAAAAGCAACGGGTATTTACTTATATTTAGAAATCATAACCGTTCCCTTGAGAAACGAACTAAGTAGCCGTTACACCGTTCTTCAAATAAATCATCCCTACACAGAAATATCGTACAAGCATTCTGAGCAAATGCATTCAAAGACTTGAGAGCCATATGACCTAATTCATTTAGCAGCAACGAGGTTGCGAGAAACAGGGCTAGTAATTACAACTATGATGAGGCCGAAGCCCTTACAGAGGAGATAGAGGAGGAATTAGAGATTATCAAAGAAGTTGAAAGAATCAAGGGAATCGTGTTAAATCCCGACGAGGTATTTTCGTTTTGGGTGCTTCTAAAATTCACTAGTTTCAAGATCAATTTATTTCAAGTTCTATCTCGGTTATTTAGGAGTACTTCTATATCTTATTACGCCCTTTTAACCCCTAAAATATTAGCATATCAAGGTTCAGTTTAGGGCATAGTAGATCCATTTTGGTTTTTTATTTTCAGATTGGACACCTAATTGTCAATTTATCACGTTGGATGTGTTTCTTTTCTTAACTAATCATAAGCACTGTAATTGTTTTGAATGCGAACGTCTGGAGGGCTTTGATTTAGAAGCGGGTCGTTTGAATCCTTAGAATCTCTTCCGAGCTCGAGCCCTGCATTACGTTGCAAGAGGTAATTACGTGGAGAATCTCATGGATTTTGCAGACTGTCCCGACAACGTCCTTGTAAATGCCGAATCGTTCAGCACGTCGAATATGGAAGCGTTTCTGCAGAGATACCAAACCGAGAGAGCATTGGAAATGGGGACTATGGGTCAAGCATGACGATGACTCTGTTGTTGAAGCATTTGACAAATGTGAGTGGGAGAGAGAGGGGGAGGTGTAGGGGGATAGAAGGGGAGAGAGGGGGAGAGGAGAGGGAGAGAGGGGGAGAGGTAGTGGGAGGAGTAGAGAGGGAGGTAGGTAGGGAGGAAGGGAGGGAACAATGGAGAGGGGGTGAGGGGGATAGAGGGAGGTCGAGGGGGGAGCGAAGAGAGAGGAGGAGAGAGAGAGGGGGGAGAGGAAGGAGGGAGATAGTGGGAGGGGGAGGCAGAGGCCGAGGGGGAGGGGGAGAGAGGGAGGGACGGCAGAGGGGGACAGAGGAGGAGAAGGTGGGGGAAAGAGAGGGAGAGGGAGGGGGAGATATGGAGAGAGACAAGGAGGGAGGGAGAGAGGGGGGAGGTGGATGGGATAAAAGGGGAGAGGGGGGAGAGGAGGGAGAGGAGGCATGGAGGAGTAGAGAGGGAGGGAGAAAATGAGGGGCGTGGATGGAGAGGGGTGAGGGATAGAGGTAGGGAGGGAGGAAAAGGGGGAGGGGAAGAGAGAGGTGGAGGGGGAGAGGGGGGAGAGGAAGGAGGGTGATAGTGGGAGGGGGAGGCAGAGGGAGAGGGGGACAGAGGGTGGAGGGGGACGGAGGAGGAGAGGATGGGGGGAGAGAGACAAAGAGAGGGAGAGGGAGGGGGAGATATGGAGAGAGAGCAGTGGAGAGGGGGAGAGGGATAGAGTGAGGAGGGGGTGGAGAGGGAGGGAGAGGTAGAGGTAGTGGGAGAGAGGGGGAGATGGAGAGAGAGGAAGTGGGGGAGAGGGAGAGGGAGGGAGAGGGAGAAGAGATTGGGAGAGGAGGAGAGAGAAGGGGTAGAGGGAGAGATAAGGGGAGGGAGGGGGAGAGGGTGAGGGGGAGGGAGGAGGAGAGGGAGAGGGAGAGGGGGGAGAGAGTTGGGGAGAGAGGGATAGGGGAAGGGAGGAGAGAGAGGGGGAGAGAGAGGGAGAGAGGGGGAGTGGGAGTGGGAGACAAACAGACAGACAAACAAACAAAGATGGAGGGAGAGAGGGAGGAAGAGGGTGGGAGAGAGAGAGAGAGAGGGGGAAGGCCCACAACAATTGGTGGTTATTTGTGTTTCAAAACTAGTAATCTAGTTTTAAAAATTTGGCATCTATTTTTACAAACCAGTAATAGTTGTTAAAAAATGGTGGCATAAAATAGAGAATATTCTATTTTTTAAAAGATTATTTCCAACTATGCAAATAGATAGAATATTCCCTTGAATATTCTTTGTGGAGAATATTATGATGACCTTAATCGTATATTCTGATGATTGGGGTATATTTTGATGTGACGACCATCGATTCATCAAATTTAACCTCATGAATTGCTAACGTCAGTAGGGTGTTAGCACCTCTTTTGAAATTTTAAGGCCCCCTCACCATTTGCATTTTCAGTTTGGAGGGTGATTTTCCAAAGACTATATCTCAAGCATACAACCTCCTTTTTAAGTGTAATTTTTTAATTTTTGTGCTCTTTGTAGTGGTGTACTCAGTTTTTGATTTTGGTATTTGGATTTTCCAAAAATTGTAGATTATCATAGGTGTTGTTGAATCATTCTTATTTTGGGAACTTTCAGAGCTCCGATTTTGCTCCTATAGTAATATTTTTAGGTGATTTTTTTTATAATTGCATATTTTTTCATGTACTTTCTTGTGGTATGATCAACTTGATCTCATTTTATGTAAAAATTTCACTTTGTGCTTGCAGCCAATTTCAAAATTTCGAAGCACTAAGATGAAGTCTAGTTTATTGGTTTTGTCATCTAGCAACTGTAAATGCACTAAATATAAAGTGCCAAATCATATATTGTTGGGGGCATTCTTGATTGAATGATTTGAAGGGTGTCTCTTGGTGCATTATTTTGATCTGTATGTTTGTGCTCTTCTATTCATGGATCATTCTAAGGTTCCTTTTCTCACATCATATAACTACTCAACTTGGAATTAAAATGCATGGAGTATTCTAATGACTGAAGGTCACTCACTATATGTTGAAAATAAGGTACCTAAACCTATAGATGTAGATAAAAAAGATAAAATGGATGATTGAACATACTAAAGCTCTTAGATGTCTTTGTAGACTAGTTTCTCAAGATCTATTATTTCAAATTGAATCATGTAAGAATTATCATGAAGCATGGAACAAAATTAAAAAAATTGTATGGTACTACAAATGAAGTAAGAGGCTATCAAATTGATAATAAATCGATGAGTTTTTATCCTTAGAACTTTGAAAACATCCAAGACTACATCACTACATTTAATGTTCTAAGAGAGCAATGCAAATCATGTGTAATTGATAAGGACATTCAATTGGTCTACAATACATTGAAAAAACTTGGTTCTAATTATGCTTCTTTTGTTTCTAGCATTCATACTCATAGGTTGACTATGGGGTTTACATATACTACACCTTCATTTGCATCATTTTTTGAGATGTTTATACATGAGCAACAAAAGCTTATATCAATGCATCTCATCAAGACTTCTAAATCTCAGGAATTGTTGGTTAGTCAAGTGAAAGAATCAAAATCAAATAAGAAATAAAATAAAGAAAAGAATAATCTACATTCAAATCAAGCAAAGAATAAATTCTCTTCCAAAGAGAATTCATCTAAGAAGGAGAAAATAACTTGTTCATATTACAAGAAGCTTGGACATGGTGAAAATTCTTGTTATAAGAAGGATATTGATGAGTTGAAACATCTTCTCAAATAATTAGATTGATTTGCCTTCCAAAATGTCTGAGTCACCTTCTTCTTCTTCAAAACAGTCTAAAAAGGACAAAGGCCATGCTAGTTTAGCTTATACATTAGGTAATAAAGGGAAATCTCTTTATGCTTTTATAGGTCTTGGATCAAGGAGATGGCTTCTAGATTCAGGAGAATCTCATCATATGGCATCTTCATAGTCCATATTCTCTTCCTTTAAGCCTTGTACTATGTATCCTGTTTTGATGGGAAACAATACATACATGAGTGTAATTGGGAAGGGATCTATTGATATTAGGGAGGGAACTTTCAATTATGTTTTGTGTGTACATCATTTGAAAATGGGGTTGCAAGCTAAGTGGGCTTAACCTTGGGGAAAACTCCATAGTTAAGCATGCTTGAGTTGCAGTAGTATTGGGATGGGTGACCTCTTGACAAGGCCCAATGCTTCACCTCTATGAGAATCACCTTGATGCAATGAGTGTTAAGTTGACCATTCATTATCATGAAAGATGGATTATTATGAACCACTACTCATGAAACATGAGTCAATGAGTTTGACTCAAAAAACTGCACGGTTGAATCATGATAGCAATATCATAATTTGACGTGTTGTGGAAAATACCTCCTACTTATCAATCTTCTTTCCATCTATCAGATTACACATGGTGGAGACGAGAGGAATGTGGGATTCACTCCCAATTTAGTTATCATTAGAGACTTGGAGAGTAGAGAGATTATTGCTACTAGGATGGTTGGTCATTCATCTTGATAGTACACCTTTGCATATTTATCTTTTGATCATGACGTTATTCCTTCGGTTGTTCCACTTCTAGTGTAAACTTTAACTTTGAGGTGACTTTTGGCTACTTGAACTTGGGTGTTCTCACATCATACCGATTCTTGAGACTTTCCATTCATCTCCTCCATCTTCTATTGTAATTGATGATGCTTGTGTTGTTATAGTGTTGGCTTTTTGTGATTCAATGTAGTAGGATATGCATAGTCGTCCAGCTACATCTACTTGGGATGCATACTTGGCATACATTAGTGGGTTGTTTGTTGAGTCACATATTTCATAATTGAGAGACATCATTGATTGCATTAATTTTATTTTTGATGGAGATGATGCTTCTTCAATTGTTGTGAGGGAACACTCTGACCCTCTTGTTCATTCTCTACATGATCATTCTTCACAATTTGATGTGAGTGTGGATACTTTTATTCAAAGTTTGGAGGAGGCTTATTTGTCTTTAGAGGAGGTATCTTTGTCTTTGTATTGTGCTCTACAATCATCTCTACTAGATTCAGAATTGGCATCTTCAGTTGTGTGGCCTAGAATGCCTATTTGGAGTGTGACAGCTTTCAGCATCAATATGGAAACACTTGAGTATAGTTCAGAGACATCACACATCATCCTTCTTCTCGCATCTTCCTTTTAGGAATGGGAATAAATCATGCATATTATCTTGGTTTTGTTTCTTCTTAAGGGGAGGAACGTTGTTCGACGAGATTGGATCATCTTCTACATTCAATGTCGAGCTTCAACCATTGCAAGAGACTCAACATTGAGGGGGGCTACCTGGTCTCTCTTCTTCTCTCCTATGGAGGGGTCTTTTTTCTCACATGGGGTTTTGTCCTCATTCTTCATTGAGATTATTATTTTTCATCTCCTTTTGGAGAGGAGTTTTTTCCCACTGGGTTTTCTCTTTTTCTCCATTTGTGAGAGATTGAGTTGCATTTGTACATGGGTACCTAACATGGCCTAGTAGTTGTGACCCATATTTGCATAATAATCTTCTCCCTAAGATACACTTAAGGGGGTTTGTTAGTGCAAATACATGTCTTGTACCTAGTTAATTCACTCAATAGGGAGTTAGGGGATATATTCACATGTTAAGTTTACTTAGGTCCTAAGATTCTTTCTAGAAGACTTAGTTGTCACGCATAGATTTTATCTTTTCCTAGGTAGTTATGATAAGTTGTCTCATATCATAAGATTAAGAAACTTGTCATAATCTTATGATATCTTATGTATCACCTTGGTCATATAACCAGGTGGTCTCATATGTAAATTATATTAAATTCGAGGACACTCAATTTCGTTACAATCTTGAGCATTGCATATTGATCTCTTTGTGCTTTCCATTTGGCATCTAGATCTTGGGTGTCTACATAGCCAACTCTAACAAGACTCATCTACTTCCAAAATAACATTTAAGATTTAATTTTGCAATCAAAAAGTGGTTCGATAATGTATTAATAGTCTAATTCAATTACATTTATTATTATTAAAGAACTAGACAAATCTCTTATTTTTTATTTAATAAAGAATTTGCATCAACTCATTTCAATTATATTTGTATAAATTATAATTAAAATATTAATAAATTAGCCAATAGGCTACATATAGTGTGATATTTGAGCTTGAAACAAGTCTCGTGTCTATAAACCACTATTGAGTTGTTAGGAAACAAGCTTCAGTTGTTGTTTAATGGTAAACCATCTATCGTTTAATGGTAAAATCCTCCAAAATATTAGGTAAAAGCCTCCAAAATCTCACTTACCACATAAAGGCCAGATAAATGTTGATTTGACAATTGGATGGTAACATTGTGTTTCCATTTGTAGTGTTTTTTGTCAATTTGATGTCAACTTTCTTTTTTCATTTGCATTGCTTTATGTTTTAAATTTTTATGCAAACATTTCATAATCAGATAATACTTAATTTATTTAAGAGAAAAATCCAGATTTGTCTAAGTTTATTTCATTCCATTATTTAACATTGATTATTGATTATTTAACCATTAAATCATTTCTACTAGTGAATCAAATTATTTGTTATCTTCTTCATGGAAAATAAAAATAAATAAAAATAAAATAAGTTTTAAATAATCCTTCCAGTTGTCAGTTGGGAAACATGTAAATCAAAATTGTTTTAAGAGAACCAAAACCCTGTAAATATGTGTAAGGAAAAAATACAAAATGAAAATATATAAAAATTGATGAGGGTAGGTGTTGAGTTCGAATCCATGAAACATTGAAAGTAACATAAAAAGTAAAGAAAATGATAGAATATTACAATATTAAGCTAGAATGGGATATTAATACCATTCCTTTGGGTGAAACCAAATTAATCAAATAATATATAATTTGAGATTCCGTTAAGATGAGAGAAAACAAGAAAAGATATTAATTTATTTTTGATTTGATGTCCCTCACCTATAAAAGTTATTAATAAAACCAAGGCAATTTAAATAAATATGGAATTGTCGGTTAGGCCACGTAATTTTCTGCACCACTTGATAGGTTTCGATTCAAATATCTCGATGAGATTTTCTACATGGTTGGGAGCATCTGCCCAATTCAAGAATTATGTATGTTGATTTTATCTTAGAAAAAGGATTATTTTAATATTTATGTGTTATGGAGTATGGGTCAATGATACTTACTAATTCATCATGGCCATGTACTCTCTCTCTATATATATAACATGACCATGATATATATATCATGGTCATGTTATATACATATAATCATTGATTAAAATGAAAGTAAGAGAATAACATTTTTAAGATGGCTTTAATATGGTTTTGCATTAACTGTATTTTTTAATAACTTTTTGTGTGAATATGTATAGAGAGGGAGTAGGGTGATATTTGTGTGAATGTTTATTATGATTAATGACAAAGTTTTAGGATATGATACATTTTTTTATACTACAATTTTTATTGGATATAACTAGCAATTATTTTTTTAATGTCTATTTGGAAGTATACCATTCAATATTTTTAGGTAATATTATCAATGAAGGTAATATCAAGTGCATACTTAAATCTATAAATCTTGAAGATAAATACAACTAGAGGCCAGTCACTTTACTCAATTTGTCTCCTAAAAAATTATTATTAAGGCCCTAGCTCTTCAATTGTTTCATTTCCTTCCTCTCATTTTTTGTCCCGAGAAAACATTCAAAAAATCAAAGCATATTTTTTACAATATCATCACACCTTTTGTCAACAATGAAAGAAAGGGTGGAGCTAGTTTTAACCACCTCGCCTTGTAGAGTAGGGTCATCAAGTGGGGACCCTAGTCCTCGAAGGAATGCCTACTAATTAGGTCAAACTATTCATTCATAAAAGGTAGGTTTGGTTGTGACTAGGTGACTATGGAACATAATGGAACAAGCAAAATAATCTCAACAACAATCCATTTCTATCAAAACTAATTTTACAAAATAATATGACTACATTGAATGGGAAAGAGGGCTCATCATTATCCCCCAAAGACAAATTCTAGCATTATGTACAATAAATGTTTACCCCATAGCAAAGAAAATAAAAGGTCTATGTGAGTCCCCCAAAAGGTGAGAAGGAAATAACTCCATGTGAGTAAATTCTCCCTCCCAAAATTGAGATGAGAAGAGAAACCATAAACCTCCCCTCAAAATACATGTAGTGTTGGTAGATGCTTGACACTAGATGTTGAATATGATCCATGAATGTTGAACATCTCTCTCCTTATGAAGAAAAAACACCATAAATATATGCAATATGACTTCTCATTTTGGATAAGAATATGTAGGAAGGATGAATGTCTTTGAATTATACACATCATCCAAAGATAATGATGATGTCTTTAAATAGTTCTCAAGGATCTCCAAGCCAATGCTAAACTATGAAAAATGTTGATAGGATTAATCAAGTACCATATAGGATTCAAGTAAAAGAATCATGGATGTATGGTGAAAATTGGACCAATGAGAATCTAATAGTGATGTAGAGGATGCCAAAAATAAATGATAACTATGTCAAATATGTGAACTCGTGAATATTTGTAGAATTTGTCACTATAAAAGATGATGTAGGAAAGATAAGAGAAATATCTAAAGATTGAGAGACAATAGTGTTGATTTGATTAACATCTTGAATGAAATACCAATGTCCTTAGCAATTTCATCCAAATGTACAATGTGGGATTCTACAAAAAATGATGATATGTGTGGTAGAAATGCATCCTAATGTGGCAGGTCTATAAAAATGTTGTATATGTCCTAGTGCATAAAATAACTAGAAGCCATGAAGATATCAACTCTAGATTCAAATGTAGCATCGGGTGATTGACAAGAATTGACTTTGAGCAAGAATTTGAGGAGATGATGTGAGACATGAAAAAAAAGGCATCCCCATGCTAATTTCTCCCACAATATGTATATTTTAGTTTATAATTTTTAGACATGGTCTAATGATCTGAGAAAGATCAACATAAAAATGGAATTTTTCCCCCGCAAAAGGAGGTGCAAGAGAAATTGCAATGTCATAAAGTTTAAGTGTCTAAATTGATTGTTTACAATGAATGGTGATTTTACAAATATTTATCAAATGGAATATTCAAATCTTAAAATTATATGCACAAGTGAATTTATTGTGAAATTTTGGTGTACAAAAAATGTAAAATTTTGATAACTAGGGTTCAAAAGATATGACCCAACAAAATTTGCATACAAAGTTATCTTTCTAGAGGTAGAAAAACTAATCAAAATAGCATAATTTTATAAAATTAATGACACCACTACATTCTTGATGGAACTAGATTTTTGTTGACTATTTGAATGCAAAAAATTAATTCTCCATTTGCAAGATATTACAAAATGAAAAAGAACCCTTTTTTCACAAACTCTTATGCGAGTTGGCAGCTAAGATGTTGACCTAGCAGTTTGCACTAGTGGTTTATATTTGATGTGGTGGTTAAGAGACCTCTAGAAGTTAGTAAGTGACTAGTAATTTATTAACCATGATGGGGCGATCTAAATATTGTGAATAGGTCTGGAGAAGTTGAATTGGAAAGATGAAACTACAATCAAAGAGTAAGCTACTAATTGTTAGTAAGTAGACCACATTACTAAAAAAAATGGAGGTGGACCTATTTTTCCTAGAGTTAACCATTGGAAGAAGGTAGAGATCACAGATTGTGTGGAAGATACATGCAGTCAAATTATGGGCCATGTGGATTTTAAGCCCGAGTCAAGTGCAAAGTGTTAGTGATAAGATGTGGTGGTAAATCCACCAATACAAAAACTAATAGATGGAGATGGCATTGGTGAGGATTCTCCCTCCCTCTATAAATGGAAATATCTACTACATGGGAAAGATGATAGAGACTCAAACCTACAAGTATTACATTGCTCACAATCATATGATTATAGAATCAAAAAATGAAGCAATGTTTAAGCAAGAATAAGGAGGCCATGTGCATGTGAAGGAGGTTGTCTTATGTGAAAGTACCTTCATAATAAAAATTTAATTACATTTGGACTTCTACAATGAAAATATAAGGCTTTCGAATCATATGAATCTTATAGTAATAATGAGTTACAACACCAACAATATGAAATAAGTGCTTCACCTTTACATTGGAGATGCCCAAGTAGGTGCCATGGAATTGATTCTTTACAATAATAAGGAAAAGTCACCCAAAACTATAGAATAAATAAAAACTTATTTTTTTTTCCAAAACCTACAAAAAGCTGATCAAAAAGTTCCAAAAAACCCTTTTAGTATAGGTTTTAACATGCAAACAAGATGAATAGGCCACACAAACCTAAAAAAAAAAAAAATCGACCTAAAACGAAAAATGCCGAGAGGGTGATTCAACCTTCTACAAAATAATTATATATTTTAAAAAAAAAATCCATATAGTATAAAATTGTATAACTCCATATAGATTTATACAAAATTTATACTGTACAATAGGATATAGGGGTAAAAAAATGTAAATTTAAAAGTTACCAATTTCTTTCCAAATGAAAGGTTATTCTATATTTCTTAGGCCTTCTAGACTCAATGGTAATGTTAGTTTGGCTCCATGATTCTTCAATGATAGGGATAAGTGCTAGAGACATTTTGATTTAGGAAGGAACATGCAATCATGGCTCTAATACCATGTCAGAGAATCCAAGATCTGAAAGCACAATTGCTTGATATCTTCCACTATTGAAATATTGAACACAAAAGCATAGCTATCATATATTATGATAGTGTGTAATTATACAATGAGATACTTTCGTGTATAGGCAAGGTAGAGGAGTTAGGAAGGTATGATTGAACAATGGACTACCCCTCCAAAGGTGCAACACATGTATTCTCATTTGGTAAGTGTTTGAGCATGTGTAAGGTTTGCATGAAATAGGTGTCTTGAAAAGTGATTACATGTATCTCAACCACATGAAGTCTTGAAAAATAAAATAAAAGTCCCTCATTGGAGACAACTAGTGCAAATAGGTCAACATAGAATGGGCGATATGCTAGACTAGATATGAAATAAACATATTTACACTAATGTTCATTTCCCATGTTAAGAAGTTGGATTCTTGGATCACCAAACCTCTTACTTTTGTAAGAAAATTTAGATATGTTCTAAAAAAAATCTTGACTACCCATGTTTATTATTCTTCTTATTTGATGCCCTTTGAAAGGATTTTAAGATTTTTTTATGGGATTCCTCCAATTGGGGGAACCAAACCTCTTTCTTTGGAAAGAAAATTTTAGGCTTGCTCTAAAGTTTTAATGACCATCCATGTTTATTAATATTTTTTCTAGGTTCCCCCAAAACCATTTATAAAAACCTTGAGAAGATTTTAAGATATATTTTGGACCTCCTTTTATTTAGCAAAACCAAATAGGTCTCTTTCTTTTGCAAAAAATGTTAAGGTTTGCTCTAAAGAATTAGTGGCTACTCATGTTTATTATCATTCTTTTTGGGTTCCCTTATTTGAGGCCCACTCTTATGATAGACCCATTATTTAGACCATCTTGATTTTAGTCATTGATGATATGATGATTTAGAAATTTGACTCTACATGATGATTTATTTATGGTTTATACTACATGATTAATTAGTTGATGATATTTGATTTAAATTGCATGTTATTTTAGTAGATTTTGTTTAATTTGATTTTTGAAATTTAATGTTGAATAGATGAAATATGATTCTTGAATGAATTATGATTCCATTTCTATGAGTTCATGAATTTAGCTTTATGCGAATGGATAATTGGGTTATTAATTTATTTTCAAGGATACCGAGTGAAATATCTATGACATTTGAAGTGTGAAAAACTATTTGAATTGTTGGAGTAATTAGGACATCAATTGATAATTAATTAATTATTAGGTCCCTTATTACTTTATTCACTTAAGTTAAACTTAGGAGTGTTTTTTTATTATTACATTAGGCTATTTATAGGTTAAGTTGTCTCCTTACAATAGATTAAGGTACATTTGTCACAACCTAATCAAATTCTCATATAGGGTTTACATTTAGATTTTATGAGGAATGATCCTTCATTGTAATCAAATCTAGGTATTCATTATTCCATACAAAAAGTATATCATATACTTTTATGGATCAATGTTTTCTCTCTTAGTTGCATAGAACATTAGTTTCTTTAATGTCTCGTTTGTGATAGGCATTTTGGTTGCAAGTGATTTCTAGGAGCTCTAGGGTTCACTATCAACTCCAACATTGTATCAGAGCACCAAATTTGTAACTTATTATCCAAAATCTAAGAGATTCAGCCTTAAGAGATAAATCGGCTCATCGTGGAGTAAATGGGCATCACTGTTGAATCCAGAATGACCAAAACCCTAAGGATTTCCTTTCATTTTGTTGAATTTGGAAAAGTTAAAAAAATAAAAAATAGAGCCAAAATTTTGTATGGCTCTATATAGTCTTGAATATATATCGGTGAGCTTGCATAGGCATATTCACATGTACTAGGTTTTAAAAAAATTTCTCGACTTCAAAAAAATCAAACACAATTTTTTGTAGAAGTTAAAAAAAAGCAAAAAAATTATCAAATGTTAAAAATATTTGATTAGGTAGGGTACACAATACCTTGTACCAATTGTAGGCCTTTAAGCCCATGAAATAGGCCCACTTGTCACTTGGAATCCCACAAAAGGTCACCAATGGCATTCCTGGTCCTCGACAACCACACCTGGTTGCATAACCATCATCACTGACAAGTCAATTTCCATCACCCATCAAAATTTCGATCGAGGAACAAAATATTTAATAATTTTGATAGAATATTCTTGCAAGGTCGACGATTCTAACAAAATAATCTTAGGTAAAATAAAGAATATTCTAGAAGTCTAGGGAATCTGAAAAAGTTTAATGATAAAGGGTATATTTTGATCAATATTTGTTGACACCAATGTGATTTCAACATTGTACGAACAAATCTTAGCCCTCATTTGGCCAAAAGGTGTGATTTTTTCTTTTTTTCATAAATTGGGAATATGTTGTCAAAATTGGGAAAACAAGATATCATCATAAATCTAGTTCTGAGAAATTTCTAGTGGTGTAGGTCTCATCATCAATATTGTTTGCTAGTTAATTTTATCCTCAGTCAAAGTTAGATCTTCATTTTTTTCTCCCAAGCTCATAAATTTTCACTTGTATCTTTGATTTTTACTATTTTAGTGGCCTTGGAAAGGTATTTTAGAGATCTTCAAATCCATTCATACACTTTTTTAGAATCCTCCCTAGGTACACTTTATTTTTTGTGATTTCATTTTTTTTCAACTGCTTGGACTTGTTAGTACCTAGAATGGATATGGTTGTGTGTGATGACTTTATTTGATATGATTTATATGTATTGAGGATATCAATATCCAATTTTATCATTTGAGGAAGTATCATGGGTTTTTATATTCATCCTTTTGTGGTCATCTTGGTAAAAGATCATCTTGGTAAAAGATAACTATGAGTCTTGGTGAAACGACATCCTGATACATATTAGGTGGCTTGATCTTTTTCCCTATCTTTATGGACTCATACCTACATCAGACACACTAGGGAGTTATTAAACATGGGCTCTTATCAGTGATTATATTGTAAGGGTTATATGTTCTAGTGGTGGTCATGGTCCACTATGTGTGTTGTATTAGATATTGATTGTCCCCACACGCTTTGGACTCGACTTTGGGAGATCCATAGAGACCATCATATCTCTCCATACCTAAAGGATCCTGACACATATTTTCTCATTCCTCTTGAAGATGCATATTACCTACCATTTGATGATGATACTTTAGAGGAGCTTGAGTATATCATAGGTCTTCCATGTTCTGATGGTTCAGTGACTTTTCTTTATGTTCCCACTTTCAAATCGAGACTACATCACCATCTTCTATTGTTTAGGGTCGGCTTGGCATCACCACATATTTTTCCCATATTGGTTTAGTGTAGTAGGACATCCATCTTCTTCCAAACACTACTTGGGATTTGTATCTTGTAGACATATTATACTTATTTTTAGTGTCTCAAATTATAGATTTGGAGGATTACTTTGAGGAAATTCATCTCCTCTTTTTTGATAGCTACATCATCATTGTTGGCTCACCATAATCTTCATCATCTTTGGAGATTGTTCTACATTACTATTCATTGGTTTCTATATTGACATCATCTCTTTTCAACATATGGACACTTGAGAAATTTCTAAAGAAACACATCATTTGGATTTCGATTCCTAATTCACCCATCTTATTGGATTGGATTCTCTAATCACCATTGGATCTATTTCTTTTTAAGGGGAAAAATGTGGTTTGTAAGTAGTAGATCATGTTTTATCTTTAAACATTCATCATTTGTACAAGAGCTACTTTTTAATGGGGGGATTATTATTCTCATTTTCTTTCTCCTACTAGGGAGACATCTATTGCACTTGTGTGACATAAGAAGTCCTTGAAGGGTCACATTAAGTCCTCCTTTTATCTTTCTTTCATAAATGTAGTTACTTCATTTTTTCTCTTTTAGAGAGGAGTTTTTACCATGTGATTTTCTCCTTTTCTCTAGTTATGAGATATTTCATTTATTTTTATATAGGTACCTCATCAAGCCTTATAACTGGAACCCATTCATGCATCCATCCTTACATTATTCATCAGGGTTTTTTAGCTTCTCCCTAAGTTGATATTAATGGGGGCATTGGAGTAATTAGTACATTACTTGATAATTAATTAATCATTCATTAATTATTAGGTCCCTTGTTGATTTATTCACTTAAGCTAAAATTATGAGTTTTTTATTATTATTAGATTGGGCTATCTATAGGTTAAGTTGTCTCATTGCATGAGATTAAGACACTTGTCACGTGGTCTAATCAAATTTTCATCTAAGGTTTGTCTTTTCCTTTTATGAGGATTGATCCTTCATTGTAATAAGATCAATGTATTCATTATTCAATATAAAAATTATATATGATATTTTTGTGGATCAATATTTTCTCTCTTGGTTGTCTCATTGCATGAGATTAAGACACTTGTCACGTGGTCTAATCAAATTTTCATCTAAGGTTTGTCTTTTCCTTTTATGAGGATTGATCCTTCATTGTAATAAGATCAAGGTATTCATTATTCAATATAAAAATTATATATGATGTTATTGTGGATCAATTTTTTCTCTCTTGGTTGCATAGAATTTTTTTTGCTTTGATCGCTCGTTTGTGATAGCATTTTGGTTGCAGGTGATTTTTCGGAGTTGTGGGATTCACTATCAACTCCAACAAAATGTGAGTGTTTTATTCAATTTCTTTGGTTATATATATCTTAATTAGATGGATTAATGTGTGAATAAAGTGTGCAAGTACATTTTCCATGGCCAATGGAATTAGAGGTATTCATAGGAACAAATGTGAATTACCATGTCAAACTAGACTATAGTCCATTTTGATGGACTATAGTCTCGTAAATGCAAAGTGTAATTTTGTGATGTGGTATTGTGGATGTTTATTTATGTAAGTTTTATTTCATATTCATACACGAGGATGTGAGTTGGCATCCTTGATGGCCGAACTTGGATTTTCCCTTTTTGGTATTTTTGAGGAGTTAATAAATATTCTTTTAAAATATTGTTATGGATTATAGGGTCTTGGAGTAGGTACCTATGAGTTGGGTACCTTTTTATCCTAAAAACTTGAGAAAATCCCTAGATATGATGCCTTTTTGGAGGCCTTAATAAGTATTAATGAATTTAAAGTTTTGGAGATTGGGATGGAGATTTGTCACATCCCATTCCCACTCTTCCAAGCTCACTTATGAGATTTTGTAAGCCCACAATGTGTTCACACATGTGTGAGCCACCTTTGTAAGGCTTGTTGGATAGAGTGTACAAGTACACTCCCCATCTCCTAAAGTCTCACACATGTGTGAGCACTTTTGGGAGATTTTGTCTTGGAAAGTGAATGGGAAGGTGACAAATGTCACCTCCCCATTCAAGGATTCCAAAATTGAACTCCTATTTATCATCAAAAAAAGAATGAAGTTGGGGCTTTTGAATTTTGGGAGATTTGGAGGAGTTGGAGAAAAAATCTTGGTGCTCCCCTTCAACAACTATTCCTTGAAAATTTTCTCAATGAGGTAGGCTTCAATATTTTTTGTCATATATAAATGGTGTAAATGTATGTGAATATTTTTTGAAATATTATTTTTGATATTTGTTTGAGTTGTTATGTTCAATGGATTGTGTTGGAAATAGTTTCTCATAATTTGAGATGTATTCCAAGTAAGGGATAGAGATAGGGGGAAACTTCATTGGGATATCCTCTTTCATGGAGAGTAGTATGGGTATGAGTACCCAATATATTATGGAATTTAGTGTATGGGTGAATTGGAGTTATGACACATGGAATTTTATAGAGGAGCATGTGAATGGAGATTGTTATGTTTATGAATCTAATAATACCCCTTTGTTGAGTGTCTCCTAGTAACATCCTATTGTAAGGAGTCTAAAGTAGTGGAACAACATCCTACATTAATCTTGAGAGGAGAATTATGCAAAAAAATTATAGATCTTTAACACTTACAAAAACTTAAACAGAAATAGACAAAAATATTATGCATACCACAACACAGTGATTTACATGGGGAAAACCCTTTCAAGAGAAAAAACCCACACTCCAAAATCTACCCAATATATTATTCAAAAATCACAAATAATATTTCAATATACTTGTAGAGCAAGCTTCTCATAGGAGTATCAACAACCAAAGATCCAGAGGTAACATGACTGCTATTTGACTCTCAAAATATATCACAATATGCAGTCGTCATATAATTCCCTCATAAAATAGGGTTTCCTTCTAGGGCAAGTCAAGCTAATAAAATATTGGTCGTTAGATATGATACATAATGATGAACGATTCATATTTACAATAATAAAATATAAATAAAATTTTCCTTTCGGGGGTGCTGCCCTCTAGCCCCCATCGATGTGTGCTTCCTCTGGACCCCCCATCTTCATCATATGAACAGTACCTTATGTATCAACAATAAATTATGTAATTTCAAGATTGAGACACATTTTTCAGCAAATCTCCCACTTGTTGAATACCTTACAAAAGCAATAGGAAGGTGTATAAAAATCATCTTTTAATTGCTAGGGGTCGAAAGGCCCATAGTCTCTTAACACCATCTAAACTTCTTTGTACTCACAGGTTTAGTTAAAGAATCAACATCATTCATAAAATTCTCTACCTTAACCAACTTCACCTTGCCATCTTTGATCATATCTCTAGCAAAATGTTATTTTACATCAATGTATTTGGTCCTAGCATGAAATGTTAGGTTCTTAACTAGACATACCACACTTTGACTATCATAATAAATTTCCATTACACCTTATTTAATTCCAATATTTGAACATAGTCTCTTAAACCAAATGACTTCTTTGCAAGCATGAGTAGTTTCCATATACTCTGCTTCAGTAGTGGACAAAGCATCCATAGCTTTTTACTTACTCATCCAACTTATTGCACCACTAAATAAAGTAAACACATAAGCACTAGTGGCTCATTTGTTATCAACATCAAATCTCATTTTTAGACATATTATTATGATAACACAAGGAATAATCTGAGGTACAACACAAATATCTAAAGACTCTTTTAACTACATCCCAATTAACTCTACCAAGATTAAACATATATCTGGAAATAACTCCCACTGCTCGGGAAATGTCTTGTCTAGTACAAACCATAACATACATCAAACTTCCAATTGCGTGCTCTTGTAAGAAACTCTACTCATGTCTTCCATCTCTGATGGGGATGCTGGAAAATCTAAAATAGATAACTTTGTTCTAGCTAAAACAAGAACAAACAATGGTCTACAATTTTTCATATTAAACCTTTGTAAAACTGAGTTGACATACTTACTTTGGCCAAGCCATAGCTTTTTGTTCATTCTATCTCTTTTACTTTCCATCCCAAGAATATGTTTAGCTACACTAAGATCTTTCATTTGAAATTTAGCAGGAAATTGAGATTTCAGTTCTGAAATCATACCTTTCCCTCTACCAATAAATAACATATCATCAACATATAATGTAATAAATAGGAAAAGATCACCATCAATTTTATAATACACATAATGATTTGATTTAGAATGCTCAAATATGAAACTCAACACATATGTATCAAATTTTTGGTACCACATCCTAAGACTCTTTTTTAAGCCATACAAAGATTTCTTCAATTTGCAAACCAATTTACTTTTATATTTCACCATGTAGTGCTCTGGCTGTGTCATATAAATATCCTCACCCAATTCACCTTGAAGGAAAGCAGTCTTCACATCCATTTGCTCAACCTCTAAATCATAAGCAACAGCAATAAAAAGCAAAAATCTAATGGATGTCATTTTACAATGTAGGAGAAAATATCTCACCATAATCAACACCCTCAACTTGAGAGTAACCTTTTTCTACCAACCTTGATTTTTATTTCTCAATACTTCCATCTAAACTGGTGTTTTTCTTGAACACCCATTTCCAACCAATAGGTGTTCATCCTCCAGGAAATGGTACAAGATTACATGTATCATTCTTTTTCAAAGTTTTCATTTCTTCATCCATAGCAATCTTTCAGGATTATGCGTCATTCATACCTAATGCCTCTTCTATTGATTTGGGTTCATCCATGTTAGTATTCAAAGAAAAAATACATCTCCAATCATTAGGTGAATATTGTTCATGTGGTTTTCTATGCCTTGTAGGTACCTATGAACAAGTTGAGTTGGAGGTTCTTCCTCCTCTTCTGAAGATTCAAAGATAGATGAGCTATCCTCAACTTCTTATCTATTTGTGGCCCTCGATTCAAATTTCTCAGGTGTAGAAAGAAATTGAATCGCATCTTCATGTTTACTTTTTTCTAGCTGCACTATAATAGAAGAAGGCATAGTTTCTCTAAAAATAACACTTCTACTATGTATTACCTTTTGTGCAATAGGATCCCAAAGCTTGTATCCTTTCACACCATAATTGTGTCTAATAAATATACATTTCACGACCTTATTCTCCAACTTTGTTCACTTATCCTTGGCACATGTGCATATGCCTCACAACCAAAAACTCTAAGATGTCTTAATGAAGGATTGTGACCCAACCATGCCTCTATAAGAATCTTATCAACAAGAGCTAATGTAGGAGACATGTTAATTAGTTAACAAGAAGTAGCAACAAGTTCAACCCAAAATATTTTTTCTAGATCAACACCACTCAACATACTCCTAGCCTTCTCCATCAGTGCCATGTTCATTCTTTCTACAAATCCATTTTGTTGTGGAGAATATGAAGTTGTCTTTTGTCTATGAATACCACAATATTTACAAAATCTATCAAAATAATTAGAGAAAAATTCACTACTATTATCAGTCCTCAAACATTGTATTTTCTTTCCAGACTACAACTCAACTATTGCTTTAAATTCTTTAAATCTACCGAAAGCTTCAAATTTACTCTTTAAAAAATACACCCATGTCCCTCTATTATAATCATTAATAAATGAAGCATAATTGTGGATTTACCAATTAAAGGAACATCTACAAGACCAAACACATCAGAATGAATAAGATCCAATACACCATAATATTTATGAGGACTCAAGTAAAAATGAATATGGTTTTGTTTTCCATAAATGCAATGCTCATAGAAATCAAATTCACTATTACAATTAGACAAACCTTCAAGGAGGTTTTTATTTTTCAAGTTCCTTAGACTCTTTTCTCCAATGTGGAAAAGTCTATGGTGTCATAACATAGTTTTATTTGTAGGGGTATGTGCAGGATCATGATGGACCAAAAAGTGGCGATATGTAAGTGATATGATGGCCCATGTGGCTAACAACTTTTTTTTACCCAAAATTCATGAAACGAAAAGGGTTTTTAAAGGAGATTTTCAGCTTTCCACCAAAATAAATTATGCTTTACTTTGAATTTAATAAATTATTATTATTCATTTTCTATTTGAATTATGAATAAAGTCTTGATTGATAGGCTGATTGAAAAACATTCATAGCTTTCAAACGGTATCACATTTTTTGAATTTGTAACATATGTCACATTCTATGCTTCGCATACTATAGGATTAAAAAAAATGAATTTCATGAAGTTTTTACAAAGTTAATGTGGTCAAACATATGAGTTTTTAGATTTTTAAAAGTTGTAATAAAAAAATCATAATTAATTATTTACTTGGAAAAAATTACAAAAAATATGCATCACATTGGGACATGAGTCCTCTACTTATATCTAAAATCTTATAAAAATATATTATCATTTTATTGTGGTTAGGGTGGTCAGACAAACACCTACTTCTTTTTTTCTCTGAAATTTAAGTACTACTACATTGAAATTTCAAATTTTCACCAAATAGATATTTTTTAAAAATAAACCTAGTAGTTTAGAAACTACATTCAATTTGCTATAGATTCTATTCTTACATATTTTTGAAATAATATAGATAACTTATTCAAATTTTTACCTCAAGTTACCTAACTCTAATTTGTTGAATTTTCATCACCACTTAAGGGCCCATTTTTTCTATGATAATCTTGCACATACTTGTAGGTAACTTTGATTCAAAAGACAGAGCACCCTTGGGTACCCAAAATCTATGACTATCTGCTAAAGTTTAAACCCTCACCTCTTCCATAGACTTACTTTTCACAAAGGTACTATTGCACTCAATATTGTATGAATCAAACTTATACAATGTGACATATCTAACACTTGTAGCAATCACCATAGCACCTCTAACCATCTTGCATCCTACATCAGAAAATGCTACTTGCACACCCACATCTATTAGTTGACTTACATATAAAAATTTTTGTGCTAATCCAAGGTTATGCAACACACCATTAATCCTTTTTATTCTTCCATCAAGAAACCTGATTTTAACTTTACCATGACTAGCAATATTTAAATAAAAATCATCACCCAAGTACACCTTACCTCCATCAAATTCTTCATATTCAAAAAACCAATCTCTATTAAAGGCCATATGGAACTTAGATGAACCTAAATTAATTAACCATGCATCATTACCTGCATGAGTTACCAAAGTTGCAATGAATGCATCACCATCTTCCTTCTCAGACTTAGAATCAGAATAAAACTTCTTCTTTTTCTTCTTCTTTTCTTCTTTGTAGTCCTTACGAACATGTCCAAGCTTATCAGAGTTCCAACAAATAACTTTGGACTTTATATGAGATTTGGATCTCTCCTTGGAGTTAGATTTATCACTCTTCTCATTCTTCTTGCCTTTTTCCTTAGGTCTTCCACAAACATTTAGGGCCTCCTTTGCACTAATGGATACCTTCCTCCTCATCTTTGTAGAAAGCAAAGTGATGAGGTATAAATAACCTCATGAATTTGATAAGCCAAATACCTTTCCTTATTTCTCTCAATCACTTTTACCCTACCAATTTTTTTTCTTTAGGATTAATAATTTTTTACTTTTTGTAAAAAGATATATAATCTTTATTTCCTAAAAACAATTGAAATAAGCTGACTCACACTAACATAATGGTATAGTTTTTAGTATTGTATAGGTCATTATGCATAGTCGGTCATTATGCACAGCTAAGTGGATTTAAAGAAGACTTCAAAGTAGTTGAAGACAAGCGTTGAAAGTCTAGGTGCTAGAATTTTAGGAAGTGCATAATGGATCGAGTCTTTTTATGCTTTCTGTTTACTTTTTGCTTAAAGACTTTATGGCTCACTTCGATCCTTTTAAATTCTTTATGTTATGGACCTAAGTTCGTTGGTTAGTTAAATTCTATTAAATACCTTTTCAATGGTGATCTTCACCATCTCAAATCTAGGATTTTGTTAGCAATTTTGTATAAATATGTAACTGCCAGAAACAATGCATATTGGATATCGTTATGCTATCATAATGTGCTTTTGAACTATGTCTTTGTGTTACACTTTTTATGATATGAATAAAATAAGATTTACTAGTCTTACTCTGAGTTACTAGTATTTTGCAATGGAATTACCTTGGATGGATTTATTTTGAAGATATAGAAGTTCATATGATCTGAGTTAAGCATAGCAGTACCCGAGAGCTGGTCACTTGAGGGAATCGTAGAGTAGATAGATAAGTATTTTCATTTTCACTTATGTTATTTTTATTCTATACATGATAAGTGTGAATGAATTTCATTTGTATGTGTCGAGCTTTGTTAAGTTATTCCTGTAGGTTGTAGTTTGAATTTATAATCTTTAGTTTTGTTTATCTAAAATTCTGGAGCACCCACTTTGGTTATTAGTTGTACGTTGTTAAGTTTATTTTCTATTAACAATTAGATGTTAGTTAATGGTTTTTGTCATTTAAAATTTATAGTTTTATTGCAAGCATTTTTTTTTCAAGTAATTTACATGCTTTCTAGTTTAATCATTTCATACTTTCTAGCTTATTAATTTCATGCTTTCTAGTTTAGACAATTTTATACTTTCAAGTTTAATGGTCTTTTAGTTTAAGTTTTGTTTCCAAATGTTCCAAGCATTTATAAAATCTGAGAGAGTTAGTCAAGATGTTTCCTATTGTATATAGCCTCTGAACACTACCTGACTGATACATTTAATGCATTTTTAACTAAATTGATAGGACCTAACAACAGTCTGTCACAAAGAACCCACCACATCTTCAATCTTCAATATAAATAAATTACTCGCAACAGCCATAACAAGAGAATCCCATGAATCAGGCAAAGAACAAAGCAAGATCTGAAATTTCTCCTCCTCATCCATCTTGACACCAACTAATGCCAACTGAGCCACCAACATATTGAATGATTCCAGATGGTCTGTAATTCGCCCACCCTCTTCCATTCCCAAGGAATATAATTTATTCCTCAAGATAATCTTGTTCACTAAAGATTTGGCTTAATACATCTCACCAAGCTTCTTTCATAGTTTCTATTTAGAGGTCTCTACATGGACATTGATTAGAACAGTCTTCCAAGCATAGCCTAATTAGACCCTTGGATTTATGGTTCACATCATATTGAGCAGCCTGAGTAGGATCTATAGGACTTGAAAATTTTTCATCAACAACATCCCACAAATCTCAATCTATCAACAAATCTTCCATCTTCAGCTTCCACATTACAAAAAAATTATAGAAAATTTATCCACCTCTATTCTGCCTAATGAATTTTCCATCTGGAAATTCCTACAACAAGATCACAAATTATCTTCTACACAAGCTCCCAATCAAATATGAATTAGTTCAAAAAAAACCCAAAAACCCACAACTAAAACCAAAGGTGATCAATCTTAGACATTAAGAGGTATGTTCTCACTTTAAACAGTGTTATTAGTACTTGACTTTGCAAAGAATTTCTCTTTTGTACATCAAAAAGAGATGCAATCACAATATTATTTTTCAGAGCAAATCACTATTATGGTGCATGTGTTTTATTGACATGCATAAATGGATTTGGATGATGTTGACAGTACATCTAAGGCATGATTCATTAAGAAATAATGTTGCTTTTATATTAGTGATGAAAAAGAGCATGACACACTATTTGTATAGCATTACTTCAAGAAGTTTTTTGAATATTTGGGAATCAGGTGTGTCAAAATTGAAAAGTATTTTGTATGGTCAAATGGATGTGCTTCACAATTCAAATATTCAAGGCCATTTTATGCACTATGTAGATATCATCGAAATGACAACATACCACATGTTTGGAGATTCTTTGAGAGTGGACATGAAAAGGGTGAACATGATGGTGCAAAAGCTTGCATCAACCGTGCTCTAAGAAAGCATCAAATCAATTATAAGGGAGATTGCATAAAATATGCACATGATGTTGTTGAATGGTGTCAGAAACACTTTGCATCAAATAAGGTTGGCACGTCTTCAACAACCAACCAATACATTCCACATAGAGTATTTAGGGAGATATCAATTACATTTTTGTTTGAATTTAAATATTTAAATATACATATAAATTTACATTCAAGCTTATTTATTTTAGTTTGAATATATTTATATTAAATTTGACTTTTTAATGCAAAATTATTTTTTGTAGGTGTGGATAGAAGATCAATGCATAGATGCAAGAGGGTAGAGAAAACAAGATCTTTGCATTCTGTCATGAGTACAAATAGTTTCCTGTGGATATTGTAGCCTAGGGATTACTCATGTTTTTGTTATGACTGCGTTTTAGAAAACTATGATGAATGTAACAACCAACAACAAGGATATATTAGTGGATGGAATTGGGTGCCACTAGATGTTAGTGACACACACAATGATGATGAAGATGAAAGATTTGAAGAAATTCCTTTGATTTCAATTGATTATGACCATATTTTAGGACTGATTAAAAAGGGTATGCATGTACATATATTTATATCATGCATGTATGAGATTGTGTAAATTTTTAACTTGATCATTTTATTTTATTTTTTTGCTACTTATTTTAAGTAAATTTACATATACTTAAATGATAGTGGAACTCTATTTTTTTTATAAATTTTCCAAGTAAATTTGGTGCAGGAGATGTTTTGGTAGTCATAGTAGAGCCTGAAAACATATAAGGTGTTAGTTACTAACTATTGCATTACATAGGAGAGAGGTAGAAGCTAGCAGAATCATAAACAAGTGATGGAATGTTGTTCCCCATAGGTCTAACAAAATAAATAGATGCTCTTGCAAGATTTTGTGTAGTTACTTCTTAATTGAAGTACAAAAGTTAACTTTAATGGATTTGATAAATGGCCTACTCTAGGTCTTACTTGAAACAGGTCACCTTGCACTCTCTTAGAGCTAAATAGGTTGGCATAAGTCATGGGGTGGGTGCAAAACGTTGGGGGGCCAAAAAGTGGCCAACTTTTAAAAAAAATTGAAAATCGATAACACGAGCGCATTATAATACACTCATGTTATAACATGTTCACATTATAGATTTGATGTACCAAGCCTAAGGCTCAATCACACTGATCCTATAACATGCTTGTGTTATAACACGAGTGCATTATAAGTATTTATAACAAAAAAGTATCATTCAATCATTTCCGTCTCTATGTTTTTCTCCAAGCCCACAACCTTCAAACCCTCAAAAGCATTCTCGTGTTCTTGGAGACCAAATTCTTCATCAAATCATTACTAATATCTTCACCAAAATTCCACCACTACATCACGGAAGTGTTAGGAGTAAGTTTTGTTTGTTTTTTTTGTGATGTTTCTAAATAGGTAGATTTAATAGGTTTTTTGATATAATTTTCTTTGATTTATAGGAAATGATAATCAACCTCCCAATCTTCAAAATCTTGCTTCACCTCAACCTAAAATACCTGGTGAAGAAAAACCCCAAATCCAACAACAAACTCCTCCAACAATTCCTCAACAACCCCATAGAACTTAACAAATTGAGTTAATTGTGAGGTTGAAAGATCTTGCAAGTTAAACCTCACAAAGAACCACACTTGCAATATCACTTGAATCTATGTTAAAAAATGTAGATTCAATTAGAAATAAATTAAGTGGTTAGTTGGAGAAGAGACACGAGTACAAAGAATATTATGTAGATAAACTATCCCACACACAAGTCAAAAATGATAAAATTACAAAATTTGACTTGTGTTCACTTTTCACTAACCCACAAACAAATCAGCTTCTACACCCTACAAGCAAGAGGTTTCCTATCAATTGGTGCAACCACCAAGGGATAAAGGACCATTTTTGGTAGAGGTGATGGATGGTTTTTGACCATCCTCCATGCAACAATAACGAGGTCCTGCAATATTTCTTGAGGAAACTCTACTGCAAGTTTGTCCTCAAAAAAATCCCCAACTATTTTGATATGTGAGACTTCTAGGTTAGAGGTGGTGAATCTGCACAAGATAGAACAAGGGAACGTATTGATCCTCAATGGTCAAAAAGATGAGCACTTGCCAGACCGGCTTAGGAGAACACATGGCTATCCCTTCCATTGTGAAGGAGAGTGTTGAGGTCGAGACTCTACAGTCTATTAGTTCTCTAACCCAAAGTATCATAGCATGTGTGAGTCTTGCAATATAGTGTGAGGCAAGGGAGCCTTTGAGGGGTAGGATTCCACCCCATATTTGTCAAGCTTGTGGGCCCACCTATGGTTATGACCCCACAGATAGTCTGAAGGTAGGTGCACATGCTATGTCTGCAACTGACCAGTTGGTGATGACATATGCCATCTTAAATGAGGATTTCATCCTTGATACTCAGGTAAATGTTAGCAAGTTCATTGAATTTAATTTATTAAATTTCATTTTTGAAATGTGAGATTAACTAATTTAGTTTAATGATTGTAATGAAATTTTAGGGTCATAGTGTTCATACTGTTTTCACCAATCCTCCAACTCCATATTACTCCATGACATGTACTGCTGAGGTATGTAACTAGTAAACAATTATAAATATTACATGCGAATAGAATTATTATATGAATGATATTCTAATATCTGATTTTGGATGTTGAATAGGTTAATCTAGGAGATTTCATATCAAAAACTCCAAGTGGTAGTGGAGTTTAAAGCTTCACTCAAGTAATAGAATAAAGAGTTTAACTAATGAATTGTACTTAATAGATTTGTGTAGTTTATATTCATATCATTGATTACATTGAATTGCACATATTCCAAACTCAAAGCATTACTTCACATTGCATAACTAATAACTAGATGTTGATAGATGAAAAATTCTAATTACAATATAGTTTTTTTATAAATTCAACATAAGCAGTGATGCAATTACTTCACATAGCATAAATAATAACTAGGAACAACTGCCAATTGTATTTACTTGTCATGGCATTCCATGAGACCACATTTTATTGAGCCATTTTTTTCAAATAGTTCACTACCTTGTCTATGCTATAGATGCTTGGAAAAAAACTATCAAAGAATAATAGTAAGCAATAGCATAGTCAAGGCAATGAGCTATTTTAAAAAATATCTCAAAGAAATGTAGTCTCATGGTGATGTCCATCACCATGAGAGCACATTTCTTTGACCTATATTTTTAAAAAAATCTCACCACCTTGTCTATGCTACCACATTTTCCATACATGTCTACCAAATAATTTTATCAAATAGTTAACTTTCTTTCTATTATGGCTAGAAGCCTAGAACTGGTGCTTTCCAACAAACTATAGATGCTTGGAAAAAATCTATCAAAGCATAATAGTAAGCAATAGCGTAGACAAGGTAGTGAGTTTTTTGAAAAAATGCCTCAAAGAAATTTGGTCTCATGGTGATGGAATGCCATTCCATCACCATGAGACCACATTTATTTGAGGCATTTTTTTCAAATAGCTCATTGTCTTAAGAATAGATAATCCTCTTTAATAAAATCAAATCATTTTATGGTCTTGGATTTGATCCCAAAATCTAATACCATCCTTCATCTTCATCCTTAGATCCTATTCTTCCAATCCCCAAGTTCATTTCTAATCCATCATCCTAATTTCCATCCTCATCCAAAATCGATACCAATCTTTCTTCCAATCAATCCTCCACCATTCCTAACCATCTAATCTATCCTCCATCCAGCCTAATCTATTCTTTAATCCAAATTCATCTATTCCAACCAACCCCAACCATATCAATGATGATGAGGATAGCCTTTTTGACCAACCCAAATATAATCCCAATGATGATAATGAGAGCATTGTGGATTACCTTGAATCCATTTTCAATAGACATAATGCTCCAATTTTCCACCAATCCCCCATCCAAAGCTCCCCTCAAGTCCCATCCACATCATCCCCATCTACCACCACTAATTTTATCCTCACCTACTACTTCCATAATTATAAGGATTCCATGCTTAGATGTTTCCTTGGAATCAGTGCTAAGATTTAATCCTCCCTACCTTCATATAATACCAACCCATATCCTCTTACTTATCCTTCCCCTTCCTTTGACAATGGAAACCAAGCCTTTAGCCAAAATTCCCCTCCAAATTCTTTTCAAGGTCCTCATTCTCATCCTCAATTTACCAATCCATGGAAGCTTCCACCTCTTGTTCCACTTATTCATATCCCACATCCTTAAAATCTACATCACCCCACTATTACCAAGTAAATTCATCCCATGTCTCTCATAATAACTTCCTCCAAGGACTATTTGGAAATGTGGTTGTTTCCCCATGCAAAAACAAAGTGGTGAAATCTTCCCATATCATGCATCCACCTTCATCACACCTAGATCAAGATAAACCCTAATATCCTAAATCATAAATGAATCCCCTACCAATACATCTATCTAAGTTGAAGAATATATAAAACCTTCCTCTGTCATCACACCATCCATATAAAATTAACTATGTCTATCTCCTAATCCAAAGCATGCTAACATAGATTCCCCTCCATATAAAGATCAAGAAAACCCTTTTCCTCCATCATATGATCCCCTTCCATCTCATGATCCCATTTCCAATCAAGAACAACATATCCATTCCATACCATCTAATGATATCTTTCCATCTCAAGAGAAATATATTCCTTCATCCCCCTCTCATAATCCCCTCTCCCTCGCTTCATCTAATGAAATCCTTCCATGTCTAGATCAAAGAACCTCTTCCACTCCATTATATGATCACTCTTGAAATATTGTCTCAAAGTGCACCTTCCACCCCATCTAATTATCCTTTTACCTCATGATTAAACAACCCCTCCCTCTTCATGTCATGATCCCCCTCCATCTTATAATCAAGACGATACTATACCATCCACCCCATCCCAAAAAAATAGTATAGAGAAGGAAATGAACTATTTGAAAAAAATTCTCAAAGAAATGTGGTATCATGGTGATGGAATTCCATTACAAATATTTTTTTCATGGAATTCCATCACCATGAGACCATATTTATTTGAGGCATGTTTTCAAACAATTCACTACCTTGTCTATGCTACCAAATTTTTCATACATTTCTACCAAAGCATTTTATCAAACAGTTCACTACATTGCTGCTATGGATAAAAGCCTAAACTAGGGGCTTTCAAACAAGCTATGGATAGGGAAAATAATAAGTATAATAGTAAGAAATATATAGTTCAATAAGTACTCAAAATATTGTTGATTATCTCATACATTCTAAGCCATGACCCACATCACTATTCTAGTTTTCATGATTGAATAATTTGTTGTTTTATTTTTAGATGATGGAAATAGAAACACCTCCTGATGTTTGATAGGGAAATGGAGCATGGTGTATCTTCCACAATAGACAACTCGATGGCTCTCACGAGGGTATGAGTGAGATTAGTAAATTTCAAATTACATTTGTTATTATAGCTATTTATTATTGAAAAATCAAATGATTATTAATTTTCATTTTAATTTGTATTTGGATGGTTTCTATAGGACTTTGGCACACTAGAGCTTGAGCATGCAAATCTTCCGCTTGATGAGACAAATCATTTAAGTGATTAGTTTGTTAAATATATCAAAGCTTATATTGTAATTTCTATATAATAATGTCTTTACTTGTTATTTTAATAGTTGAAGCTTGATTATAAACTAAATAGGAGGAACAACCCTCAAATTCAAAGTAAATGAGTGTCAGATGCATCACCATCCACCTGATCAACAAAGACCACCCATTTGTTTCCTTCACCTGGAGGGTAATGAATTTTGATTGGGGTCCCTTTTTGTATGCCTATATGGAATTTTTGGACATATTTTTTATTGTATATACTTGACATTGTATACCTATATGACATTATTTTAAGCCTATATTGCTATTTGGTATATATTTTATACTTATATCGACATATATTGATGTATACCTACATGGATATTTGGTTAATACAAATATTTTTTTTATTGATGGTGTCAATATTTTCATTATAAATCCACACTTAAATATATATTTTTAGATGGTTTACTTCAAATATTTAAAATCTAAGTATTTTCCATGCACTCCTATTTTCTATAATTATAAATATATAATAAAGTTTGAACATTATTTTCCTGTAATATTATTGAACATTAAATCAATCATATGTGTAATACCCCTCCATGTTGCTTCTTGTTCAAGTTGCTTTATGCTATGTTTGGTTGCAGTTACTTTGATACTGGATACATTTTGTTATGATGTTTTGATCGTTACTATTGAGCGACAACTATTATTATGGGATGTAGTTATCTGATTATTGTTTCATATGCATTATGGATTAATGATGTTGTAGAGTTAACATGAGATGTCATTATGAGATTACTAGATTATAGTGGAAGTGTCAGTTTCAATGAGTGTATTGGTGAAGAGGACGGTTCGCATCACTCGCTTGCGAGCGCCCTGCGAATTCGTAATTTCTTCTTCATGGTGTGTATTATATGCTGGATATATTGTATGATGTTGTTTACTTGGTTGCAGGATTGTAGGTACATGACATCGACTCCACCTGGTTTCACAAGTTTGAGCGTGTCGATCCAACGGTTAAGTTGAACGGGAGATAGTAGCTAGGTAACATGTGTCAAGTTTACACCCTAGCCTTAGTGTGTCGTCAGTTGTGCGTGTCGAGTCATTGTCTGTCTTGCTTTGATGTTATTTAATTCTAAAGAATTCTTGATTTGGAAAATAGATTTTTAGAATAATTGCATTTAAATCATGTTGATGGTTATTTAATTTAAATAATGCAATGTGGATAAAAGTTTATATTTAAATTAATTAATTATATCTAATTTATTTAGTTAATTAAATTTAATCCAAGGGGGTTGAATTTAGTTATTAAATAATTAAATTAATTAATTAAACGTGATGCAAGAGAATGAAAGGAAATAAAAAAATTAAAATTAAAATTGGAATTTAATTTCAACGTGTGGGAATTAAATTGGAAATTGTAAATAAATATTTATTTGGAAATTAGTTGCAACTTTGAAAATTAATTTTTTTGAAATTGCATTTTAAATTGAAAGTGGGTTTTTGAAAAGTGAAATTCAAATTGAAATTTGAAATTGAAAGTGAAATTGAAATTTAAATTGAAATTTGAAATTGAAATTTGAAATTGAAATTGGAATATCTAATTTGCATGTAATGTGAATTAGGGTTGTAAATATTGAAATTGAAATTGAAATGAAAATATCTAATTTGCATGTAATATGAATTAGGGTTGTATTAGGTATTTTTGATTTATAAAGAATACATGTTTTAATTTTAGGGCAACAGAAAGTTTTTAGAAAAATACATTTTTACAGTAGGGAAGAAATTTTGGAAAATTTGCACAAGGGTTTGAAGAAAGTTTGATTGTAGAATTGATTGAAGGAAAGATTGTTTGCATTTGTTTGGTTTTGGATTGAATTCATTGGAGGATTGAAGAAAATTCAGGAAATATTTGGAGGAGGCTTGCATCAAAAATTCATCTCTTCCTGTAGCTTCTTGTAACAGGTTTTCCTCTTTGTATTTTATTGTTTTTGATTTTTTTTTTTTAAATAGTATTGATTAAAGATTTGTTTGTTAAATCTGTTTTAAAAAACAAATTTGATATTAGAAGAAAAGAATTAAACAAATTTACAGCCTTTGCTTGTGAAAATTCTTGAGTGAAAATTGTGAAAATCTTAGTTGAATTTAAATTATTTGGAGAAATTGATTTTGTTGTTATTGAAATCAAACATAGAGATTGAATAATGCATTTAGAATGTTTTTAGAAAATGAAACCTTCTGTTTATTATTAAAAAACGGATTTTAAAATCTGCAGTATAGTTATATTTTTCATGGTAAAATGGTCTGGTTGCGTCACCTATAACTCCACTTTCACAAACTGGGTTGCCAAGAAATTTAACATTTTTTTCCATTTTGAAATTTTCTTATCCCTGTCAAAAAATCATAAATACCCAGATTGTAGTTTTTGAGTTATGCTTGAAACATGAGACTGCTGTTAAGTTATTTTCTATGGCTGTTCTGAAAATAAAATAATAATAAATTGATATTTATAAATATTAATATTTTAGGTATTGTTATTATAATATTAAAATATTATTTAATAATATTTTATATTATAATTTATAATACTAAAGTATTATATTTATTTATATTATTTTAAATAAAATTTGTATATTAGATTAGTGGAATTAAAATTATAAACGTATGGGGAAATTATTATTTATTTTAAAATGGCATGTTAAAGTTTAATTAAAGGAGTTAAATATTTGATTTGAAGAATGCATAATTTAAAATGTAATTGTGGAATTTAAATTCATGTGTAAAAGGTCCAATTATTAATTTGATTTAATTGGAAAAATATATTTATATTTTGGAAAATTGATGATAAGGGATATTTATTTTGAATTAAACAATTTGATATTCTGTAAAGAATAGAAGATATGTTAATGATTAAATATATTTAAATATATTAATTTATATTTAATATATATATATTGAAGGTATATATCCTTTGAGAGAATAAATAATATTTTATTATTTTATTCTGTTGTTTGCAAATTGGGTATTATTAGTGTTCTAAAAGAAATGATTAGTATGTGTAGAAAATGTATAGAGAAAGACATTTTTTAATAGAAGTAATTATTTGATTTAAAATGAAATATTTATTTTGTTAATATGATTGAAGAAAATATATTGAGATGTATATATATATCTATGAGTATTTTCAATTAGTATTTACCTTATTTTATTTAAGTGCGTGTAATTTAGTTTTGCATGAAGAATTTAAATGATAAGTTTTGAATGTATGGTCAAAATTGATAAGGAAAAAGATATTTAAATATATTGAAGAATTATAGAAATATTCATATTTAAATGTTTGTTTTAATTAATGAGATTTAATTAGAAACAATATGAATGCGTGGTCAAATAGATAAGCCAAAAGATATTTTTATACATTAATGAAATTGCATGTTTTTTTAAATGGATAGTTGATGAGACATAGACTCCGGATAGAAAATTGAAAAGATTGTTTGCAATAGTGCTAGGTTGCATTAGAAGTAAATTTAGGAACTATCTATATTGAAAAAGGCAAATAGTTATTATGTTTTATTTAGTTCCATAGAGTAATCTAGTCATTATGAATGAAATATTAAAGAATATATGTAATTAAATTTATTAATATATATATTTGGTGTCTATATAATATGGAACATATATATATATTAAGTGTAAAATTCATTATCGTATTTTATTTTAATAAGATGCATGCAATATATTATTGAATAGAGATTTAAAAGTGGATTGATTAGTGTATATGGAAAATGGATAGAGAAACAATATGTTATTATATTAAAGTGATTGAATGTTTTAAATAGAAAATTGAATGAGATGTAAGATTTGGTTAGGAAATGGAAAGAGTTTACTTGCATGGTTTTGTGTCGATTTAAAAGTAAATTAAGAAGTTGTTTTATTGATGAGGCAATCAATTATGTTATTTAATTAATTTCTATTTAGATTAATTGAATCATTGTGATTGGATTATGAAAGAGATATGGATTTAGTATATCCAAAAGTAGTATCTTCCTCATGATTATCTTAAAAGATTTAATTCTCTGTATTCAGTAAAGGGAAGTAAGTTTAATTGTTTTAGATTTCCAATAATGAAAAAGGGAAATAGAGGTTATGATTATTTTAGATGATCTAGTTATCGTGTCTTTGACTTTGTCAACACTACCTATTGAATGAGTATGGATTTAGGAAATCCAAATATTAGATTTGATTGATGACTTGAATGCTTTTGTTGCTATGTCGTCAAGTTGCATTGTTGGTTTTGGGATTTAGTGTTAGTCCTAAATTATAAGTCTTTCAGAAGAACTTAGAGGATAAGGGTTGTTGAATCTTTATGCCATCTAGTTGTTTCCCCTTGGGTAGTGCATGGCGTCTTTTCAGTTTTATCCGGTTTTCACGAACGGAGATATTTGCACCTCTTTGGTTTAGGAGCGGATTATGGGATCCGTGTCTCCTTGTATGGAGTGACCTTGTTATGTGGTTTCATCTTGTTGCCTCCTGTGAAAGGAGTGGACTATGTGGTTGTTGCCTCCAAGATGTTTGGAGTGAGTTCTATTATTTGTATCCTCCTTGTGTTGAAGTGGATTACGATGCCTAGTTGGTATGCACTTGTGGTTCCCTTGGTGGATTGGTTGGGTGTGTGTTGTCGAATAGAAGAGTGGCTTCTGTTAGGCGCGAGAGCCCAAAGAGGTAAACTGGATAACCTTCAGGAGTGATTTAAACAAGTGATAATTAAAATAATGTACTTAGAAGATTAGGACTAACTTCTCACTAATCAAGATAATTTTACCTCACTCATAGACATAAGGGCTTGTTTAGACTTGGGATGAGTGAGAAGGCCTGGAATGGCAAGATCAACTATCTTGTTCTTGCGAGAGGTAGTTGATTCCGCATGAGTGAGTATGAGTGCCAGGATTCGGTTGAGACCACCAGGATTACTTGTGTCGGAGCCTATGAAGAATTCCTAGAGGAGATCTCATGACAAACCTTGCGATGACACTCTATCTAGGACAACTGTTGTTAATTGTTTTATATGTATGGTTCTGTGAACATACTTGATCTATTTTATGTCTAGAAGCAATGTGACCTATGTCAGTGATGTCGAAGTTGTACTTGTATTGTACTTGAGTTGTACTTGATTCATACTTGTATGGTGAATGAGTTGTACTTGTTAATTCATTTGGTTGGTTATAATAGTATGAGTCAGTTTGAGTCTACCTTTGGTTAGAGGTAGTAGAATCTTTGTCCATGTTACTTTGTTACTATCTCCTAGCATGGGGGGTGGGCCTTCAGGTACCACATTGGTTGGGTGGAACATGCACCAAAACCGTTGGGTCCCCATCGATCTTCAGTACTTGGTGGCGATACATCCAGATGGATAGCTCGCGGTTCTTGTTGTAATTTCTTGCATTGTAATATTTTAGTTTGTATATGATATTTTATCCCTCTTTTGTAAAAGGTGGAGTTATGTATTTGTAATACATTTGTGCTAGTGTCTCATTCTGGGAATGAGTGATGTAACTATTGGATTAAAATAATGTTTATGAGATTGTATTTTGGTTGATTATCTTATTATGTTATGTGGTATTCTTATGATGTATGATGTTTATTTCATACAATTCATACTGCTATGATTATATGTAATATGTATGTGTGGGTTAAAGTAATCCTAACCTTGTAGCCTTAGAGGTTGTTGTTAATTAGTAAGTGAATGTGTATGTTAAATGCACTTTTAAAAAAAAAATTGGTTCTCTTATGATGTTAATTGCAACTTCCTTTAAGGTTACTTGGCGGGGCATTACAATATGAATATAGTAATACTTCATGCTTCATGATTCATGTGCTTCACATAGGAAATTCATGTGTATGCTTCATGCTACCATTTTCTTGTATGCTCCATGCTTCATGTATTGTGTAGATAAAGAAAACATCATAAACCTATTGACAAAAGAAAATGAAAAGTAACAACTAAGTATCACAAAAAAAATCTCAAGGCATGCAAGTCTTATTAAAGATCATAAGGGCATTGGAATAATGGATATTAAGAGACCATGGATTAACCTTCCCATCAACAAAATTCATAGATATTCATCATATTTCTAAACATGAATTTAAAACCAATAATTAGAAGAATGTACCTTTAAAAGTTAAAATTGCATGCTTACAATAGTCAATTAACAACTTCAAGGGGTGTGCATGAAAGAAATAGAACCAAATCAAAGTTCAAGAATTCCCTTTTCCCAAATCATATGTAAATTTTTTCAAATAAATCAATTTAGGTTCTCACGAATAGTGATGATATGAATTTGGTTGTGACTTTTCAAAGGCAAAAATTTATGACCCTTCAAATAGGAAAGACCACGAACCTTTTGTAATGAAGCACAGTGACCATGCTTAGCATAGATGTGCCCACCTAGATGTGTTGGCACTAACTATTTGGCTCCATAAAGAAGAAAACAAAAAGTATCCTACCTTGTAACCTTACACTACATGCATCTGATAGTTTTTAGGGCATCAAAGAAACTTTCACAATAGGAAAATGAGATGGAGCTACCAAAAAAGGAGAGAGGTTATTGTAGAGGGGCCCTACATGATCTCGTAGCCTTAGAAAAAATATTTCTAAGTTCCACAGTTTCTATGTAATCACTCGTCGAAGTTTGCTACCCCTTTACACTTTGGTCTCTTAAGAGACTTCACTGATACAATCTATCTTGGAATGTTCCAACATGTTTGGGTGTGAAACAAGACCTTTACTATCATAAACCCACCCATTTGGATGTGTTGAAACAATCGGTTCGATCGTACAACAAATAGAATGAAAGTTACACCACTTTGCAACTTTACACTACATGCAATTGACCCATTTTTCATCAACAAACCAATCTTCACCACGGAAAAATGACTTGGAGCTATCAAAAATCAAGAGAGGATATTGTAGAGGGGGCCTATGTGATCCTATATCCTCAGACAAAATATTTCTAAGTGCCACAGTTTTTGAGAAATCACTCCTCGACGTATGTTGCCCCTTTGTACTTTGGTCTCTTAAAAGACTTCACCGGTATAATGTTTCTCAGACTATTCTGACATGTTTGGGGTGTGAAAAAAGACCTTTCCTAGTATAAACCAACCTATCCAAACATGTTGGAATAGTTGGTTTGGTGGTACTAAAAATAGAACTAAAGTTACACTACTTTGCAATTGATTTATTTTCCATCAACTAAAAACTCTTCACCATAGGAAAACAACTTGGAGCTATCAAAAACTGAGAGAGATTATTGCAGATGGGCCCTACATGATTTTCTAGCCTTAGATATAATGTTTCTAAGTGCCACGGTTTTGATTAATCACTTGTCAAATTGTTTTGCCCCTTTACACTTTGGTCTCTTAAGAGACTTCATCTGTACAATGTAGCTCAGACTATTCCAACATGTTTGGGTGTGAAATAGGGCCATACCTAACATAAAACATCCCATCTAAATGTGTTGGAATAGTTGGTTTGGTTGTATCATGAATAGAATGAAAGTTACACCAGTTTGCAACTTTACACTACATGCAACTAACCCATTTTCCATCAAACGAAAACTCTTCACCATGAGAAAATGAGTTAAAGATATCAAAAATTGAGAGAGGTCATTGTATATGGGCCCTACATGATCTCATAGCCTAAAAAAAAAAAAATTCTAAGTGCCATGGTTTCAAAGTAATCACTTGTCAAAGTTTGCTTCCCCTTTGCACTTTGGTCTCTTAAGAGACTTCATTGATACAAAGTAGCTCATACTATTCCAACATGTTTAGGTGTAAAAAAGGATCTTACCTAGCATAAATCCACCCATCTGAACATTTTGGAACAATCGATTTGGTTGTACAATGAACATAACAAAAGTTACACCACTTTGCAAATTTACACTACATGTAACTAACCCATTTTCCATCAACTGAAAACTCTTCACCACAAGAAGAAAACTTGGAGCTATCAAAAAATGAGATATTTCATTGGAGATGGGCCCAACATGATCACATAGCCTCAGATGAAATGTTTCTAGGTGCCATAGTTTCAAAGTAATCACTCATTGAAGTTTTCTATCCCTTTGCACTTTGGTCTCTTAAGAGACTTCGTCGAGACAATGTAGCTCAAACTATTCCAGCATGTTTGGGTGTGAAATAGGACCTCCCCTAGCCTAAACCCACCCATCTAAACATGTTGAAATAGTGAACTTGGTCATATGATTAACAATATGAAAGTTACACCACTTTGCAACTTTACACTACATGCAACTGACTCATTTTCCATCAACTAAAAATTCTTCAGCGTGAGCAAATGACTTGGAGCTATCAAAAACCAGAATAGGTTATTTTAGAGGGGCCCAACATGATCCCATAGAATCAGATAAAATTTTTCTAAGTGCCATAGTTTCTGAATAATTTCTCATCAAATTTTTCTGACCCTTTTCTCTTTGGTCTCTTAAGAGACTTCACCGATACAATGTAGCTTAGACTGTTCTTGCGTGTTTGGGTACAAAAAAAGAACTTTCCTAGCATAAAACCACCCATTCGGATGTGTTGTAATTGATGGTTTTTTCTACAATAAACAAAATGAAAGTTACATCACTTTGCAACTTTACACTACATACAACTGACTCATTTTCCATCAACCGAAAACTCTTCACCATGGGAAAACAACTTGCAACTATAAAAAACTAAGAGATATTATTGTAGAGGGGCCCTATATGATCCTATAGCCTTAAAAATAATATTTCTAAGTGCCATGTTTTTGAGCAATTTCTCATCAAAGTTTACTACCCCTTTGTAGTTTGGTCTCTTAAGAGACTTCACTAGTACAATGTAGCTCAGATTGTTCTAGCATGTTTGGGTGCAAAAAAGGACCTTACCTAGCATAAAACCACCCATCTGGATGTGTTGGAATAGTCGATTTAGTTGTACAATGAACAAAATGAAAACTAACCTCAAAGTATTTTTAGAGCAGACTAATCTCCTTTTCATTGATGATAAAATCCTCTTCTTATCTTTTAATTCCACTTCTCCATTTCAATTTTCCCATTCCACATACTACATAGGAACCTTCCTTGAAAATTCTTGAGAGCAGGAAGAATCTCTTTGTTAAAAAATTATCTATCTCATTCACTTTGGTTTGCTTCTTTTCAAATGTTTTTAGAGTAGATTTCATACAGTCTAGTACTTGCTACCTCCAATTGTGCATTTTAATTTTCCCACTACACATAATACACACACACCTTCCTCAACTTATCAAGAGAAGATTCCTTTCATTCATGCATTCTACTATGTGTTCCTCCGGTTATGCATTGTAATTTTCCCATTGCCTAGTTATGAAGGGTGGTTAAGGATATTTACATATGATGAGTTGATATATGAGGAGAATGGATATATTATTGAGGGATATGCAAAATTTACTCTCAATGGACCCATTTTAAGGTAAATAATCCTAATCCTCACAATCAATGTACAAGAAAGGTAAATAAGCCCAATCCTAACAAGAAAAGTTGGATTAAATGTACTTGTATTGAAAGAACTAGTGTTGTAATTTAGATGATTCAGAGACATAATAAAAGAATGTGTTCTGAAGCCAACATATATATACTAAGCCCTGGTAGAGATCACACATACCTGCTGTCTAGCATATGTAACTTCACATTTTTTTTTGGAATTAAATTCAACCCAATGATGCTTGTGGAATTCTTTATAGAACTTTAATATAGCTTTAGCCGATGCAAAATTTACAAATACATAGTCCGAATTACATCTACTTTTGCAAACCAAAATCAAGTTAATCTAGTTATTAGTTGAAATATTTTAAAACTCAATTATTTAATAGTAATTATCAATGAAAAGTGATTATGTAATATTTTAACCTACTTGAAATATAGAGGCAAGTAAACAAAATCATTTTTGAGAGAGGCTCATCATTCTCCATGATATTTTGGTTGCATTGCATGCACTGAATATCCAAAAAAATAGAATCATATTCAGACCGCAAACAAATAAAAACATGATAATTATCATCATTAACTTCTAAAATGAAGTTTTCAAATTAGGTAAAGAGAAATAGCTAAAACAGAATATTTCCACTTCCTAGCATTCCAGGTGATAAAAATGACTTGATAAGACCAAGATAAGGGGAAATTACTCATATTTATTAGGAATAACCCTATTAAATTTTTTGGGTTGAGATCAGCCTCACATAGAACTAGGGAAACAATAATTAGAGTTACCTTTGTTACGATTTTTTACCACATTTTGACTGCCATGGTGCACATGCTAATGCTTGTTGCTACAATTTTTAGCTTTCCAAAGACCATGGATGACTCTTGTCAGTGTTAAATTTTTCCCACTACGAGGAGGATTAAACACTAATGACAAATAGTTATCTATATCACAATCAATCTTGGCACACATGTATAATAAATTGCAACTCCCTTGGCATACATGTATTAGAAATATGGAAGCATGGACAAGGCATGTGAATTGTTTGACAAAATGCATCAAAGAGATATGCTAAGGATTGGAATGATTGCATGATATGCACAAAATGGAAAAATGTATGGAAAATGTGGTAGTATTGGCAAGGTAGTGAGCTCACTCACTACCTTGTCATTGCTACTGCACTAACAAGCTCACTACCTTGTCAATGTGGTAGCATGGAAAAGGTAGTTATTTGTTTGAAAAAATGCCTCAAATAAATCGGGTCTCCTAGTTATGTACACCTTGTCAATGTGGTAGCATAGACAAGGTAGTTAGCTATTCGAGAAAATGCCTCGAAGAAATGGGGTCTCATGGTGATGTAGCATTGACAATGTAGTGGGATTTTTGAAAAATTCCTCAATGAAATGGGGCCCCCATTTCATTAAGGAATACATCACCAAGAGACCCCATTTCTTTGAGGAATTTTTTCAAACAACTCACTATCTTGTCTATGCTACTGCATTGACAAAGTAGTGAGCTCACTACCTTGTCAATGTGGTAGCAATGACAAGGTAGTGAGTTGCTTGAAAAAATGCCTCAAAGAAATGGGGTCTCTTGGTGATGTACCACAATGAAAAGGTAGATAGCTATTTGAAAAAATACCTCAAATAAATGGGGTCTCCTAATGATGTACATCACTAGGAGACCCCATTTCTTTGAGGCATTTTTTCAAATAGCTCACTACCTTGTCTATGTTAACTCATTGACAAGGTAGTGACCTTTCAATGTGATAACAATGACAAGGTAGTGAGTTGTTTGAAAAAATGCTTGAAAAAAATGGGTCTCATAGAGGCATTTTTTCAAACAGCTCACTACCTTGTCATTTCTATCACATTAACAATGTAGTGAGCTTGTAAATTCCCACTACCTTGTCTATGCTACTACATTGAACCAAAACATATAATTTTCCCAATATTCATATGTAAACTTGGAACCAAAACATATGTAAAATTGGAACCAAAACATTTATAAACTTGAAATGTAGAAATGAAAGGTCTAACTATCTATAGACACTCAAATAGTCCTAATTGATATTATGCATTAATTAACATCACTTCATCCTAAAATCATTTTTGCACTAACCAATTAATTAAATAATCTTCAATATTTAGTTAAATTTATCTTCTACTATTAATCAAATAATTAACTTTATCAGATTAATTCACCCTCTCTTGACTAATGCTCATCACATTTAATTAAATAGATCAATTTATTTGATTAAAAGTCCCAATGTTCTCTCATTTGATTAAATAAATCTAATTATTTAAAAAATGTCATAAATCCCCTAATCCACTCAAGTTGATTAATTTTGAATTAATTAACTCCTAATCCTCATTACTCATTTCTCTAGCTTTTAACCCCATCAAGGTTGGGCAAACCCATGGTCAACTAACCAAGCTGTAAATGAAAATAATTTCTTCTAATTAACTAAATAGCCTAATTTCCTCACAAAGGAATATTCTTTGAGAATATTCCTGCAACAACTCCATTTATTTGACTTTCTAGACCAAATATTAATGCCTCTTACAAGGTCTTTAATAGCCACCTTTCTCTTACACAAAGGCCTTAAATGGCCTCTTACATCCCATCTTTCCCCTCTTACATTCTCACCCACATTCCTTAAATAGCCTCTTAAACCCCTCTTACACAAGCCACCTAAGCATTTACTCCTCTTACACATTCCTTCTCCCAAGATGTGTGAGCACATATCTCCATGACTTTCATTAGCCTTGTGACAAGTGTCACAATGCTATTGAATCTCATTTTAGTCTCACATCCACCAATTTCATCTATTTTTCAACCATTCTCTCCTATAAATAGAGACATTCTCCATTGAATATGGATCCACAACTTGAAGCATTGTTACTCTACTCATTTCACTCTTCAATCACTTACTTTTTTATGTCATTTTAGCTTGGATTTCAATATCTCTTTGCATCAAATGTTAGAAACCGTAGATTAGACATGCAAACCTAAACACCTTCCACAGAAGAGAAAACATAAAATAGCAGAGCTTTGCATGCGAATGTGCAAAAAGATATATTCAGGAATACAATGTTACAATGAGATGATTTGCTTTATAAAATCAAAGTATGCAACCCTAATGTTGACCTAAAAATAGCTCAACCTAAGTAAAGTTATGCAAGTGTAATTAAATATTAATTACACTAATACCCCCCCATAAGTGCAACTTAGGGAGACTAAAATAAGCATGCACCTAAAACTAAGTGTAATCAAATTCATCTTCACATCAAAGGATCAAGAGCTTATCATAAGGGATTAGGAAAGGGACACTTTCCATATCAAAGTGGCACAAATCCTCCTATGGGATGATGGTTTGAGTAGTTTAGAATAATATTTCATGTTCATTTACTTGTTTCATGTTATTTTGATAATGTTTTCTTCTTCGCATGCTCAACAATTTCATGGGGAATGATTTTTTTGGGCTTGTTTATAATGACTAATGTGCTTATATTTGTCCGTGTTTGAAAAAGTGCAGATTTGCATTCACATTTTGGCACCCACCATGTATCTTCAAGAAATCTCTCACCCTTTACCATACTTCGACTTTGCTTGTCTTAGTAGGCAGTGTGGATGTTGAAAAGGTTGTGGAATTTAGCTTTACACCTACTAATTTCATTGATCAAAATTTTGTAAGGCCTCTTCCATAAAATCTATCTTGTCTATATCCTACAAATATTGCATTCACTGAGACTACATTTTCTTGAGGCATCATGTCAAATAGTTTAGTGCCTTACCTGAGGTATCATGTCAAATAGTTTAGTGGCTTGTCTATGCTTCTACATTTTGTTTCTCATTCATTATAGTTATTTTATAAGTTATTTATTGATTTCTTTAGAGCTTATGAGGTCTACTCTATGAAAAAACCCGTTTATGTCCTAAAAACCTCTCTAGGAGCCACGTTTTAACTAGTTCAGTGGGTTGTGTAATTTTATCTTCAATGAGATTTAAAAAAAAATTGGATCACGTGTCTTCAAACTCGCTTCAATACAACATTCCATTCTCGGGATTTGCATGAGATCTAAACAATTCAAAACATCCTTGTTGTGTTATATACATTCTTCACCTTCTATCAAAAAAGCTCACAATCTAACATGTCACTTATGTTTCCAAATTTTGTATGTGTGTATTTTTTATTTTGTTCATTCTCCTCTGTAAATGTCTCATACTTCTTGTGATAGGGATCCAATACATAAATTTATAATGTTATCTTGGCATGCTATCTATGCTTGATGTGTTATATGAATACATGGACACACAAGAATGTAGAATGCAATGTCTTAGCTAGTGTTCCTATGTGTTATGGGCTGAAACCATCAAAATTGATTATCTTCTACCATACCTAGTGCTTTGGTAAAGCATGAACATCACATTTTCATGTCAAATTATAACACTCGAATGAATATTTTTGCCAACAATCTAATTCCTTATGAATAATGCCTTTCTATTTTAACACCCTTTTTTGTTATTAGAATTATGCATCTGAAACAACAAATATACAGTGTTAGTTATTTGAATTTCCATGTGGCTATGATCTGCAAGAGAGCATCTGTTTATTAGCAAACTTTCACTTCTAACTATTTATTGGTGAACTTATTAGCATCTATTTTTTTGAGTGCAGAATATCCAAATCAAATTTGCTATGCATTAGTAAAACAGGGTGGACGTTCTGATTTTTTTAGCACTATAACCATTGTTTCCTTTTTATAGATCCTTTGCATGAGAGCTCACATAAAGAATCAATGGAAACCTCTCTGACATTGGCATCACTAATATGATGGTGTAGCAAGACGGAGAAATCCAAAAACATAACAAGTAGATTTGAGTTAGAGAATTTGGCATTGGAATTGAAAAAGCATTTTTAATGCTCATTGTAATAGCTTAGGACATCCATTTGTTGCTTTCATCTTCTATTTTAGGACCAACTAGCTTCATTTTGGGTTTAAAATTAATCTTTGACTTGACCTTTTCAAATTGGTGAAAATTGAACCTACAAACTTACTAGATCACTGCTATGATGGGTTAAAATTGAACAAGGAAAACTCACACTCAGTTTGGTGCTTTAAGTAAACTCACTATTGCTTTGATGGATAAAATGAGAAAGTTCTTAAGTGAGTGATCTTATTTTTGACACACTTCATGTGATCTTGGGTGACAAACACTCAAGTGTAGCTTTTTTATTTTTGTGCACCTCAAGTGTATCCTCTCCCCTTGCATCTTTTGGAAATCTTGGGTGACAAAAAACATCTTGATATTTTTTGCACATTTTTTTTTCATGCCAAAGTGTTACCTTTAGAGGGCCTACCTCCCAACTTGTGAGAGGGAATGACCCAAGCAGTGCTTTCATTTTGGCCTGCTATATAAATCATTTGGTTGTGACTAAAGTCATCAACCAGCTAGTGTTGTTGTCCTATACCAATAAGTTCCACCCCTAGTATTTGTGTGATACATCAAAATCCCCTCTTAGGAAGGGACTGGGAGGCCTCTTAATTGAGCTAATCTTGCCACATGTATAGCACCACTTTTATCCCAAAATTATGAATTAAGAACCACTTGTTGTAGAGACCAAAAACTTTTTACTTCCTAGTGCAGGAATGGTTATTCAGAAGTCACCCTACATTCCACTATTCATTACAGAGGTAGAAAATCCTTTTGATCTTTAGATCTTCAGGGTTTGCGATTTGGTGTTCTTGTGTCATGTTAGGGGGAGCCAGTGTCACCTAATCTCTAGTTGTTTTATTTGTCTTAGTGTTTGGAGTAATCCAAGTAGGGACTCACCAAGTAGTATCTCTTCAGCCTAGGTTGTGCATTCTTATGAGTCAGTTAGACACATTGCTTGGTTCCAAAACATTGAAACAAATATTTAACAATCACCAAATTTCAAACCCTTTCAAAATAGTGAATACCTTTTAAGATTTCAATATTTTACTACTTGTCCCTAAAGATCTCATCTTTACAAGCTTCTAAATACTTGGGCTCATATCTCAATTCACTCTCTTCAAAGTAAACCTAGGGAAACTATGGACTTAGCTCTTTGATTTTTGCATAATGGACCATGTTGAAAGAAAAAGGACCTTAGACATATATATTTAGTTTCAAATCTAAGAAAGATAAGTTGATGTGGTAAAAAGAACTCACTAATCAAGATAAAATCACAATAGGACCCTACACATGTATTTGTTGTCATGATCTCTCACAAGGTTAAAATCCCTAAATGAAGGTCCAAATTTTGTCACTTCAAACTAAGGCATCATAGTAAAATTTCCATTAAGAAACACCTTGTGAATCTCTATCACAACAAGGAAATTTTGGTAAGAAATATCTATAGACACCTTTTGAGGGATGATCCAGACTTGTATGTCCAATATGAGCCCCTCATTTAAGGTATTGGTCTTTTGGGCTTAAGTCATTCATAGGGTAGAGCATGCTATTCAACACCTTGGTCTTATAAAAAAATTAATTCTAGGTTCATCCAGGGTCAAAACAAACACCTCCATCCATCCTCAAAACATTTATCAAAATCCATCTCACGAACAACTTTCTAGAACTTTGGAAACATCCTTATGCTAGACTTTTGGTAAATCATTTTAGACCAAAATCAAGATCACCTTGTTTAGTTAGGTGTGTGGAAATGAATCCTTTTTTATATACTTAGTTAAATTAGCATCCCCTTTGTACAAGTTCATCCTAATATCACATCTACCATCTTAGGGTTTACAAGTTCATCATCCAAATGAAAACAATCAAATCAAAATCCTAAAGTCTAGTATTTATCCAAAGTTCTTAAGGTTCTAAATCACCCACCTCTTCACATTCCATATCACCTTGATCCTAAAACACGCCTTAGAAGTTATTTTTGTACCCTAAATTAGATTACCCCAAAAGTTGATCCCAAATTGTATGGTCCAAAAAAGATCACAACACAAGAAGAGCATGGAGAAAAACAAGGAAAATTCAACCATGAGTGATTTAAGTCAAACTAAACTCAATCCAAGGGCATCTACCAACCCTCCACTTAATCCCCTCAACTACCTCAAGAGGGGGGATTTGAAGTGGATTATGTCACAAACAACTTCAAAGAGATGTCCCACGGCGAAATACTCAAATTAGTACAAAATCCAAACACCCACAAACTTTTCAACATGGTCATGATACTAAATCCCACCAAATACATTTTGGCATTAGCAGAAAAATGGGCTAAACTCCCTTTTGATTTTCAAGTGAGCACCATTATCGAACAACCTTTGGGGAACACCCTACAAACATCATTCACACCCTCATTTCCAAACATCATTGAACCAAATTCTCAACCATCATCATCTCACACACCTTATCAACCCATGACCACCAAAGGAATCTCATTACTCCAATCCATTCAAGGGCACCCACTCATCAACAATCAGAACTTGGAGGCCAACTCAGTCTTGGGTACACCAAACACCATCCCACAAAACCCCTAACATCTGTATGTACTACTCATATTCAATGACACAAACACACCATCAATTTTCCATGCCACACCATCACATACCCTAGATACACAAGGTTACACTCCAAATATCTCACAAGGGTAAATGGACCTATTCAAACAAGCGGGTACCTTTAATGCTTCATCTTTATTCCCACAAGGGAACATATCACAATCATACCCACAATTATGCACCATGACACCATCACTCACACCAATTCAAGGTATAGAAAAATCCTCCTCATTAAACACATCAATCCAAAATAAACCAAATCAAGTCAACCCCCAAAAAAAAATCAAATCAACATATCCAAAGTCTAATCTTGCAAGGGCTAAGCATGCCAAATATGGTTCCAAATCCACCATCCATCACCCAACCCCTTGTCATTATAGAACAACCACCTCAACAACCACCACAAATGTTGAATATCCAAGATAATGAGAGGTGGCTGAATCAATATCTTCTTAAATTAGTGAGAAACACCATCAATTACTCTAATGTAGATGACTGGAAAGATAAGCAAGAGAAATGACAAAACATAAAACCACACAACACATGAACACCGGAGTTTTACATGGAAAACCTAATGAAGGAAAAACCATAGTGAGGATTAGCTCACTATATATAGTAGTTCCAAAACTAGATACAAAAGAGGCTCACTCATATATTTGCAACACAAATTAAACCATTATACCTTTAACTATTTATTAGGTTGGCCATGGATAGACCTAATAGCAAAATGAAATACCAGACCAACACCAACATTCCATACAATCATATGAGCATACCGGATTACATACTTACATGCTTCCAAAATTCATAAACCTTTTCCCAAAATCACGAAAAAAAAATCACCAAAGGGGAAATGCGGATCAAAATACCGAACCAAAAACACTAGAGGATGTCAACATATTATTCATACGTTCAAGGTACCAGACCAACCTAACACCTTAATCAACATGGTGACATCAATGTAAACACAAACTGATCTTCTTCATTCTTCCAACAATCTCCCCCTTTATCATTGATGGCAACATGTGCCAAAAAAATGTATGACAATCTCTCCAAAAAAATCTTTCCCCGACCATTTCTCCAAAACACTCCCCCTTTGACATCAATTACAAAGGGCGACCAAAAAATGATAGGATGTAAACGTATGTATATGGTGACATTGTATTCTCAAAATTCCAAAACTCCATCACTTCCAAAAAATTTCAAACATTCAAAACTTTCAAAGCTTAAAAACTTCCAAAACTCCCCCTTTGTTCATCAATTTAACTTTTCTTCTCATCTTTTTTTATAATTTTCCTATTCTTTTTTTCTTTTCTTTTCTCTCTTCCTTTTCACCACAACAAAAAACAACAAAAACTTGAACATTCAAAAACTCAAGTAAAAATAACACTCTTCACCTCAAACACCTTCTTTTATCTTTCTCTAATAATTGGAAGGATCCGCTTCCATGCAAACATGGAAAAATCCATTTTGGTGCAAATGTTGTCCAACAAAGCTAAAAATGTGAATGAAGATGAACAATCTATGGATGAGCACTAACATTCACAATCTTCTGCATCATGGAGTATTCTAGAAATATGGTCTAATCGGACCTCAACAATTTCTTTAACAATCCAAAAGGTTCTCACATCTTCTCTTTATCTTTGAACAATAATCAACTCTACTTGCAATTCTCCAACTCTTATTCTTTTATTTCCTTCTTTGTATATAAAGATATCAAAATTATCTCTAATGTTGTTCATTTCAGATTCAGTTGCTTCAATCTTGCTTCTAAAATTGTCAACTGCAATAGGCCATCGAAGATAATACTTGTGGATGTCCGACATTTCATTAATGCATTTCCTTGTCTCATTAATGTGTTCAGATAATTTCTTCTTAGCTTTAGCACATCTTTTCTCAACCATGGCTTTTAACTTATGTCTTTCTAGACCTTCCAACAACATTCTCTCTTCAAAAAATTCAACTAAATTATCTGATAAACAATCATACACTTGAAACATCAATACCTTTTCTAAGCAGATACTCAACTAGAGCATCACCAATTTTGAGTCTATCCACCAGAGAGGATGCATTCCAGAGTTCACCAATTTTCTTCATCTTGCCTTTAACTAACATTGTCCAGATATCATCTAGATAAGAAGATTCTGATTTAGGCAGGGATTCTTTTTCATTCTCCTTTTCTTTTGGAATGATGATGATATTTTTCAGTGATAACTTTTATGTTCTTAGATTCTAGAGTGGAATCACAAATAAAAATTTCCAATTCCTTTGTATTGGAGGATGAGCCCTCCTCAAATCAACTAGATATAATCATACCAAAGCACATATCCTTCTGCAAGGATAAGAAAAATACTTTACAAGAACTTACATTATCCTCCATACCTTTCAAATATTTGTAGAATTATTTTCCAATAGGGATCCCAGATTCCCACTTAACATTTTCTTTTCCTGGTAGCAAGCTCAGAAAGTAAAATGACAGACATGTAAGCAAGGGCCCAAAATAGAAAGGGTATCCCTTGAACAAGGACATTCATATATTTTTAGTTAGGTTTTCCAAAATCAAGCTACACATATCAAATTGCTTATTATCCTTCACCATTTTGTGTGCCAGATATATAGCAATAGCCAAAGTGGAACCATCGTGATTTCTAAAATAGATCTTGTAAGAAACACCATGTGCAACATACCTTACGGCGGGTTTGACAATAGTATTTATCAACAAGGCTTGGGTGTCTTTGTCGATTCCATTTAATTCCTCCACCTCTTTGTATTTTACTATTTTTCTTTTCGGGGAGGTTACCAACACTGCATAACCCGGTGATAGCTTCAATCACTTCCTTCGTAATAGGGTAGGGTTTGTCCAACACATTGTTGTTGTTGGTTATTTTTTAAGAACCAAACTTATCTCTAGAAATACCTATGAATTTTACCATTTCCAATAATTGGTACTCCAAAGGGATTAGCCAACGAACAAGTGGAAGCTGCAAAAATTCTACTCCTACACTTTGGGCTCTGTAAAACCCGGGAGGGTTATCCCACAATATATACTCATGAACCTTACACAATTATAATCAAATACATTTTCAATAACATATACTTATCATGAAGTTGCTCAAGATCCTAATACATTAAATAAGTTGGTAGATTATTCATCAATGCTTTATATCTAGTGCATGAGAAGATGGGACATCAACATGAAACAAATACAATGGTATCCATAAAAGTTTATAAACTAAAAGTGATTAGTTGATGAATCAACACTAAAATTGAACAATAATTACTTTGCATGAACCAGTGTCTTTATCCTAAGAACAAAGTCACAATCATCCTATATAACCGGTATCCTAAGAATAGAGTCACAATCCTCCTATATAACTGGGTAACAATTCGATAATAACAACATACAATCTTGAGAGATACTGCATTACATCATGACCCTATTACATTCATAACTAATACTACTTATCAATATCCTAGCACTTGATTTTTATGAGTTATTAATCTCATCCAAGTATTTACATTAATTCATTGAATCAATAAGAAGGAATAAAATCTAATATCCACTAATGAACAATGGAGACAAATAAAAGTCATCTTGGATTACTTTTATTCATAACTCATAAAACGAGCACAAGGAGAGACAATAGCCATGAAATTAATATTTCTCTATATATAGTTTGCTATATTATTATCCAGATTACATACATAACAATGAACTCCTTGATTGTCACATTTATATTTAAAAATAAAACATTTTGAGTTTGAATCTCCTGCTCCTCTGAGTTTGAATTTTCTATGTGCATGGTGGACTCTATCTTGGGGGTACCCAATGGTTCCCTTCTGTCCCCCCTGACCCGTGTTCCTCTCCTTTGGGCCCGTGTCTAATGGGTACCACCCCTGCGGGGACAGTGCTTTCACCATCGAGCTTTTCAAAGACCTTGGCAACTCCGGGCGAATATTTTGTGTCGGCAGTGAAGATCTCTCTGACTGTCGGTTGGAAGGATGTGCTATCTAATGACAAAAAAGTCTCCTCCTTGTTTCCATCTACACTTGAGATTGTCTCAAATGCTGGTTTAGTGTTTGAAATTCCTGATTCGATCATTGACAGGATCCTCTCCTCCATGGAGAATGTTGTAGTGGGGAGATTTCTTTCTTAATGTCCAACAATGGATATGGTTCGTAAATGGGTTGCGGTGAAGTGGCACCTTAAGGGTAGTGTGGAGATTTGCGCTATGGCTGGTGGTATTTTCCTGTTTAGATTCATGGCTGCGGAGGACATGGTGGCTACTCTATCATCGAGTCTGTGGGTTTATGGGAAGCACAACCTAGCTTTGTGTCGGTGGAAACCTAGTTTCGACCCTGCTACAAATCTAAATAAGTCGGCTCCTATTTGGGTGAGGTTGTCGGGCTTTCCTTTGCAGTATTGGGATAGCTATTGGGGACTCGCTGGGTCAATTTTTTGCCACAGATTCTATCACAAAATCAAAATCCAAGTTAGTCTTTGTGAGATTCTGTGTCAATATTTGTGTTGATAAAGTCCTACCAAATTTTGTCAAGTTGTGTTCTAAGTTGGGCTGCTGGATTCAACTTGTTTGTTACGAAAACACTATGGTATACTGTCAAAAGTGTGCCAAAGCAGGGCATCTGATCTTTGATTGTAAATCTGTAGTCAGTCAGGAGTTTATGGACAATGTGATAAATCCCACTACTCTGTCTGAGAATATTCCACGACCACCGAGTGGCTCTGGGTTTGTTCCCCTAGGTGTTGTTTAGTCACTTGAGGATCCTCCACATCCACCCTCCCCTGTCGGTCCACCTTCTAAACTATCTAACCCTAGTGAATCATTGGAGTCGGCTGCTAAACCCTTGTCTATCCTTTTTTCTCAGGACCCTGGCTCTTCGGCTGTTAATCCCCTGTTCGAGGGGGTCTCAGGAGGGATTCTTGTTCCTGGCTCTTCGGATTTTAACCCTCTATTTAAGGATGTCTCTATGGGGATTGGTGGGGCCTTGATCGAGGAAGGTGAAATATGGGAGGAAGAGAGCTCTGGTATGATTGATGAATCTACTGAAAGTTTGGGGAGTTTGAAGCTTGATAATGCTGGGGATGAAGGGATATGGACAACACCTAAGAAAAAAGGAAGGAGGAAGAAGGCAGATGTAGGAGGGGAATCTAAGCCAGGGAGACCTTCTTAGAGGCACACTAGAATGAGAGAAATGACAAATGAGATTTCCCTAGGAAAGTAGAGGACATTGGATGTGTCCTCAAAAAAAGGTCAAAAATGAGAATTATGTCATGAAACGTTCGTGGGCTTAATAGGTCACGCAAAAAACGTGATCTGAAGGACTATATAGTGGAACATAAGATTTATGTTTTCCTTCTTCAAGAAACCAAAATTTTGATGGTTAATTTTGATAAAATTGCTAAATTTTTCTGGCCTAATGCTTCCTATGTCTATAGTGATGCCGAGGGAGCTTCGGGGGGTTTGGCAGTGCTTTGGAACCCATCTTGTTTGCGGGGTTCTAAAATATTTCACTGTAAAAATAGTGTAGGGGTTTCGTTCTCTTACCTTGGTGAAGCCTGGTCTATAGTTAATATATGTGCTCCTAATCAAAGGAATGCGAGAAGTATTTTGTGGAATAACATGGTGGCTAAAATTAATCTAAATAAGGGAGGTTGTTGCCCTGTTGCTGGAGATTTTAACTCTCCCCTTTTTCCATCTAAAAAAAGTGGTGGCCTTCTCGATTACACTGACATCATGTCTGATCTGGGTAATTTTTTGAATTCTTCGGGTTTAGTTGATATTGAGCTCCTGGGCCAAAATTACACTTGGTCTAATAGACGGGCTGGTGGTAACCTGATTCAGGTCGAGCTTGACCGCTTCCTCTGCTCTCCTCATTGGACTAATGTCTTAGATGCCAATCTAATAACCTTGCACAGGACGGTCTCTGACCATAATCCTCTTCTGCTGACCACTAATATTCGACCTGTTGTTGGTCCCTTTCCTTTTTGCTTTGAAATAATGTGGAACGCTCATCCTGATTTCAAAAATAAAATTGCTGAATGGTGGAATATTTATGTCCAAGGATCCCCCATGTATAGGATCTTCTTTAAACTTAAACATATTAAAAATATGGTAAAAGGATGGAACAAGAATGTGTTCGGGGATGTTTTTCAAAAGAAAAAATTGCTTGAAGGAGAGTTGAGGACCTTACAAAAAAATATGGAGGAGGGTGATGACAGTCAGTGAACTCACATCCAGGAATGGGAAGCAAGAATGGAATGGGAACGGGTTCTAAAAAATGAGGAGGTTTTTTGGAAGCAAAAATCTAGGGTCCAATGGCTAAAGGAAGGAGATAGGAATACCTCCTTTTTTCATGTTTCTGCCATCAAGCATAGGAAAAGGAACCAAATCACTAAACTGACCAAAGCCACTGGGGAGGTGATTTCAAATCAGGCTCAAATTAGACTTTGTGCGGTTAACTATTTCCAGGAGGCTTATTCGGCCCCTGCTGAGGCGCCTAACTTGGCTTTGGACAGTGCGATTCTCAAACATCTTCCTGCATCCATCTCTCGGGGAAGATAATTTGGGGATCCTTAGGACTATTTCTATGGAAGAAGTTCGCCTGGCTACCTTTAGCATGGGGGCTTTCAAAGCCCCGGGGCCTGATGGTTTTCCTCCTTTTTTTTAGATTTTCTGGGATACTGTGGGTGGGGACCTTGTGTTTGCGGCCAGGGACTTCTTCAAATCAGGTAGGATCCTCAAACAATTGAACCACAATTTCATTGCTCTTATCCCCAATATTAGTGAGCCTCTTTCAATGACTGAATTTCAACCAATTAGCCTTTGTAACACCTTTTATACGATCATTTCTAAGATACTTGTTAACCGTATCAAACCTCTTTTGGAAAAAATCATTAGTCACACTCAAAAGGGGTTTGTCCCTGGGTGACATATTCTTGATGCCACTTTGACAACCTATGAACTGCTCCACTTAATGGATAGATGTAACAATGCGGGGATGGCTCTCAAGCTTGACATTTCCAAATCTTATGATAAAGTGTTATGGGACTTCATCCCAAAGGTCTTGGCTAAATTTGGCTTTAACAGTTTGGTCATCAAACTCATTATGGAATGTGTTAACACTGTCAAATACTCGGTTATGGTTAATGGATCCCCTTAAGGGTTATTCTATGATGGTAGAGGGCTTAGATAAGGAGACCTTCTATTCCCCTATCTTTTCATAATGATTGATGATGTGCTCAATAGGAATTTCATGGGTTTGTTGTCAGAGGGCTCCATTATGGGCGTTAGAGCGGCTTCCTCTTTGGATCCGATTGTTGTGCAGAAATTTGTGGATTACACTTTTCTATTTGGGAAGGCCTCTATGGTGGAAGATAGGAAATGGAAAGCTTGTTTTAATAACTATGCCTCTTGTTCTAGTCAAAGCATCAATTACAATAAAAGCAAGATTTATTTTTTTAACTGCATGCCTAATTTGAAAAATAGGGTGACTACGGTTCTGGGATGTGTTAGTGACTCTCTCCCATAGGTGTATCTTGGGCTCTCCCTCATGGTTAAGGAGGTTCCCACAGAGTTCTGGAACTCAGTTCTGGAAAGGATTCAAAGGAAATTGGCTAGGTGGACGGGCTCTATGCTAAGCCATGCTGGAAAAATCCAACTTCTCACTGCGGCTCTCCAAGGTATCCCCACTTACTTCCTATCCATTTTTAAGATGCCTAAGTACATTGCTGATAAATTTGAAAGAATTCAAAGGAATTTCCTATGGTTTGGTACTGAGGAAAAGAAGAAACTTGCTTTGGTGAAATGGGAAAGGGTCTTCCAGGCCAAAAATTGTGGTAGGCTTGGAATTAGGATGATTGTCAACTCTAACAGGGCACTGATGGCTAAGGTTGGTTGGGACCAATTAAGGAACACTAAGGACTAGTGTAAAATTCTGAATTCCAAATATCTCCAGGATAGGCCCTTAATTGATTGTATTTTGGAGCCTCACCCCCAGGGCTCTATTGTCTGGAGGAGCATTTGCAGCACACAAGACCTGCTAAATAGGGATAACTTTAGTGGCGAATCTTCGCCAATTGGCGAATTCTAGGAATCTAGCAATTCGAATTTGGTGAATCTACCATATCTGCAGGGTGTTCAAATCACCAGGAATTCACATACTATTGGTCCAATGCATGTCCATTCACCAACAATTTTTTCTATGAGGCATGTTTAGGCAATAAATTTTCCATAACAGACTACGCGTTTCCAATGCACCGATCAATATTTTCACCTAGAATCCTAGGGAGCATGTCAAAGTCACCAACATATTCGCCAATACTATTAAAACAACATTATATGAAGACCCATTTCACCAATTAAAATTTACAAATAGTTGCTTGTGAAGACCCATTTTTCCAATTAAAATTTATAAATAGTTGCTTATGAGGACCTATTTCGCCTTGAAAATTTCAAGGTATCGTTGCATAAGCACGCGGGATTCACCAAATTTTTAACATACCATTTCAAAATCCCGCGGAATTCGCCAAATATGGATTGATATAAATACAATTGAAACTGTTATTTGTTCTTACACATTTTGTTCGGTTCTAAGGGTCTACTTCTCAATTCAAAAGTCAGCAAAACCCGAAAACATAGACTCAAAAGTGAGTGATCATTTCTTCATACTGTTATTAGTTATTCGACTATTAGTTATAATAATAAGATTTCTTTATCTGTTTTCCATTCTTGCTTCAGTCTTAAACATAATTTTAAGTAGGGAATGGGATCTATATTCTGTGTCGATCTGTCCTTCTTAAACAAGAAGACATTTTTTTCTAGCTTTTATTCGAAGTGAGATCAATATGTCTAGTAGCAAGGGTAAGACTCCTGAGCAGGCAGGTAATGAAGAGAATGGGAGGCCATCAAAATGCCCAAAATGGGGAGGTACCATACAGTCTTACTTTGGAATTGGCAAAGCTTCTAATCCATTAGATCAAGGTGGAGCTACACCATCAACTCTTCCACCAAATATTATTGAAGATGGAGATACATCATCAACTCTTCCGCCATAGGAAGGTCAAGGTGAGATTATCATTGTGTTAAATCAAAATGTATCAAATGAGGATGGCAATACCACAGAAGATGTTCCAAGGGATACCTTGGATAGCCAAAATGAGATAATTGACTTGGATGAGGATGATGTTGGTAGCAAGAAAAGAAAAGGAAAAACAAAATTGGGGCGCGAGTGGGAAATGACAAGGAATTTTCAAATTGGTTGGTTGTCGAAGTACCCATTCCTTGAACCAGTGGGGGTATCAAATGAAAATGATATTGAAAGGGCAACAGAGGTTAGATCTAAGATTTGTATTTGGAAATGTGGAAGAGACAAGACGATGCAGCTAAAGCTTGACACTATAGAAAAGCATATCGGCAAAGTTTACGGAAAATGAATCATAGACGGAAAGGAACAATCAGTCGTATGATGGAAATCAAAGGAAGAATGTCTTCATGTTAAGTATGTCATAGATTATGGAGAGCATAATAATAGAATTTTGAAGATTAAAAAATGTGAAGGTACACTTGAGGCTCATTTTGGAAAAGCCATGGCAGCAACAAATCTGTCAAAAACTGTTCAGATGAGTGTTGTTTTTCATATATTGTCCAGGGGGCATCCTATGATAGACTACCCTGAATATTTTGATTTATTATCTTATTTGAGTGTTCCCCACTTTCCCTTCTCACATTGGTCTGTAAACGCTGGATGGGAATTGGCAAACTATCTTGCTGCAGTGGAAAAGCAAGATTTAAAGGAGAAATTAAAAGAGTCAAATTTCATTGCATTATCTTTAGATGAAGTTACTATGGTAGACAATACTTCTTGGGTTTGTATGCATTTGTATAATGTAGAACAACATGTTCGCCAAGCTCATCTTCTTTGTGTTCATAAAATGAAGGACAATTCAACATCGCAAAATCTATTTGAACTAGTCAAGAAATCTTTGAATGAAATTGCAGGTTTGGATGAGTTGACAATTGCCAAAAAGTTGGTGTGTGTAGGAGCTGATGGAGCTGCAGTGATGCAAGGTCAAAGGAGCAGTCTTTGCACAAAGTTACAAACTTCTTGTGCACCATACATGCTTGGCATTCACTGCATGGCCCACATAATGAATTTAGCATTTAAAATTGTAAGCAAGTTTCCAACAGTATCAAAAGTTGAAAATCTAGTTCGCGAGATCCATGCATACTTCTGCCAAAGTCCCAAACGTTTCCTTGAATTTCAACATTTTGCTGAGGGAATAACACCTGGAAATAAGCTTCTCAAGGATGTCGATACCAGATGGATCTCCCTACATGGACTAGCGCAACGAGTTCTTTCATAATATCAATCCTTGATTGGGTTGATGTACGAGCATCGCACACAGTAGACAAAGCTCTTGAACTCTTACATAGGTTAAGCGATATAGAGACACTCTTGAATTTAGCTAGTCTTCTCCCCAAGCTAGATGAGATGAACAATCTTGTGAAGAAAGCCCAAGATAGAACTATGTATATTTATGAATATGCCAATCTACGTAAACTTACATGCTTGGCCCTCGATCATCTATATCTAGATCTAACACAAGAAGGCGCAAATTATTTGATGTGGCAAAAAATTACTGATTTGAATAATCCTGATAATTATTTACAGTTTAATGCAAGCGGGCACTTATGTATTTGTGTACGTGGATATGAGATACCAATGTACCATTGTAAGACAGCCAGGCACTCTAGAAAAGAAGTACCTGTTAACGAGGAAGATTTTAACGACATAGTTAAATCTGTTAGTGATAATTTGAAGGAAATTGCAAAATCTCTTTCCTTAGAGATTCGTGAAAGATTCCCTTGACATGAAATACTTGAAGCCAAAGGTATTGTGTATCCTCAATTTTGGGTAAACCAAGGTAACCCAAAATATTTTCATGATCAAGTAAAAATCGTGATCGAACAGTTTTCGAAAAAGGTAACATACAATGAGCAGAAAATAGAAGGAATTTTAAATGAAAATAAGCTTAGAAAGCAATGTCGGAGTTTTGCAATAGCTATGGGGGACCAGTCTGATTCCATGTGCAAGGAGAAGGCCTTTGAACCAGGATCAATAAAAAAGGTTTGGACAAGCTTAGGTCAGAGTGAAATATTGCGTGGTTCGATATCAGAATATTTCAAACTTGCTGATTTATGTCAAACAATGATATTGGGGTTGTTGGAGGATGAGAGAGTTTTTAATACATTGGGGTTTTTGAAATCAATGTTAAGAAACAAACTGGACAAGAATTTGGAAAATTGCTTGAGGATGAAAGGAACTGCGTATAATGTCAAAAAAAATCCTTTTGAAAGGGCACTCGCAATCTAGAGGTCCACATGTGAAAGAAGAGGGGCCGGGTTGTGCAACACAGGCTCTCCAATTCCAAGAGCTGTCGGTACTGGTGGTGGTACTAGTGGTAGTGGCAGTGGGCCTGGGATAGATCAAGATGACAATGATATTGAAATTGACACAAATCAAACAATGAATGTTAATTTTGAGACATAGGCCGAACAAAGTGCAGAGCAGTCTCCAAATCAAGATGACTCTTTTACTTTATCTGAAGATGAGCATCGGTTTGAGGACCCTGACTCCATTTGGGAAATGGAAGAGAATTAGCAGGTTTTAGGTATTTTTACTGCACTTCTTGAATCAGTTTCCATTGTTCCAAAGTCCAAACTGTAGTTGATGATATTTTATATTCTATTAAATGAAAATTGTGATCATTGCACTTCAAGTTCATGATATCTTATAATCTTATTTTATATTACACTCAAGCACTACATGAATCATATTCCAAATAGTAGTTGATGATTTTTTATATTGTATTCAAATAAATTGTGAATCACTGCACTTCAATTTCAGGAATCGCTATTTTATTTAATATTTTATATTGCACTCCAAGTCTCCATGATATTTTATATTATATTGCACTTCATGAATCATATCAGGATTTTTAGTCAAAACACAACAAAAGCTAACAGACTAACAGTTCAACATCCATAACTTAGAAATGAACAAAATAACCCTTGATCATTTTATTAAAAATAATGATATGTTTATACAATGGAGAGACATGAGTTCGAAATGAGTAATTTTCATTAAGATGCTAGTACTATCTTGAAACATCAAACTCTAATGAGTTTAAAACCTACTACAGAATGACTGATGCACTGGCCAACCGCCAAACCTCAAGAAACTTGCGCCAAAAGTGGCCCAAAACTGTCATCAAGACACAACCAAAATCTGTTATAACTTTGTGGTAAAATAGAAGGAAGGAAAATTACTTAATGTTGATCGAATTCAAATCCCAACCGTCGATCCTTCACTTTCGTCAAAGCATCAAATGACTACCTTCAAAAAGGCTGATGTAATCTCCATCTCAGCACGACGAGCCCACCACACTATGCATCACCAAAGGAATACACGTGGCGCTCACCCGTGATATCACAATCAATAAACACCTCGCACCTTCCAATCACGCGATGGCGGACAACCGTTGATCTCCATCATCGACAATTGTGTTCATTCATAATAGTCACCGTTGTTGAACATAACCGTCGAGCAAATTTTTCATCAAGATTATAACAACTCCGTTGATTTTGAACACGTGCATCTCGCAGCTGCTTTAGTAACCTAGCATATAATGTATATCTTTGGGTTCGGTCTTTTCTGACATTACCTTTTTGAGGGTGGTTCCAAAACAACTTATGTCCCATTGAATCGTCTAGGTCGAGCCCCTTTTAATAAAAATGCTAAATATTTCGCCTGACCTTTTATTTCTCAAGTTTGGGTCAGACCGTGCCCTATGTTTTAGAACAAATTTGAGCCATCGTTTGTTGTTGTCCTAGGCGGTGTCCCCTTCCCCTCTTTTATTTTAAGTAATTGTATTATTTTGCAGGGGTTATTTTTAGTGATCATCGATCTCCCTACGGTTGATCTTGACCGTTCCCCGCGATCTCACGATGACATCACCGCTAGTTGCTTGGTGATTGCGATATCACGGGCGGGCGCCATGTGTCCTAGGTTGCCGATGCTGAAAAGGAGTAAATAAAGTGCTTAATGTTTGTATCAGATTTTAGTACATTATAGAGTGGGTTACTAAACCAGATGTGAGATGCACGTGCTCGAGATCGACGGTGATGTTTTAATCTTGATGAAAAGTTGCTCGACGGATAGGTTTTGGTGCTGCTCACTGTTGTGAATGATCATGATCGCCGATGGAGGGAATCAACGGTTTCTTGCCATCACATGATCCTAAAGTGAAGGGTGTTTAGTGATTGTGATATCACGAGCGGATGCCATGTGTATTCCTTTGGCGATGTATATTATGGTGGGCCCTCAATAATGACATAGAGATGTTGTCAAGCTGTCGGCCTTTTGAAGATGGTCGTCTAATCATTGATGATCTGACAGGAACAAGATATCGACGACGAGGATTTAAATTTGCATCAAATACGATTGAAGTCGTTCACGCGGCATGCAAGTGAGCTTTAATGGTGGATGAGACGTCTACTGTCCATTTTTCATCGGATTTAAGTAGTTAATTCCATTCTATCTTCACCACAAAGGCATTCAAATGTTTTTGAAGCGGTCCAGAGCCAGAGATTGAGTTTTTCAAGCAATTACAACAAGGTTTGGTTTTCTGCAAGGCGTAAAATCCCATGAGTTACCTTCTATGCCACAGTTTCTGTTTGAATGTGTTTTTTGTGGAGGGCTGTATTGTGTTGGTCAGGGGTCTTGTTGATTAAGACTGTAAGGTTATTGGTTCTTTTGAATTGTGGGAAATTGCAAATTTCTGGTGTAATTTCATTTTGGGTAGCCCTAGTTTGTTCAAGAATTTGATTTTAGGAGAAGCCCTAGTTGTTCAAAATGGCACCATCAAAGCAGCATTCTAGCCATATTGATTATTTGCAAAAGAATTTATACGATGATTTCCTAGATCAATTCCCGTTATCAACGAACGACAAGAAGAGGGGTTTGGTTTTAATGAATGGGAAAGCCTTAGGCGAGGGACTAAGGTGTAAAACCTATAATATTGCAGATGCTAGGGTCCAAATGATGGGCCTAGAAATGTTTAGGAGATGGTATGGGCAGTGAAATGTGCCTCATCCTTTCTATAATGGCTGGAAGTACGATATGGGGAAACTAGTTGTACCAAATGTATTTCCTGATATTGACCTACTCAGAGCAGTGGCAACATGATATGATCCTGTTACAAGGATTATCAGGGATAATGATGGTGGGGTTCTACTGAATATAAATGCAGATGAGATTTGGCAAGTTTTTGATTTGAGTGAATATAGCCCATTCTTAGTCCAGGTAGATTTTGAGGAAATGAAGTGGGAATATGCTAGGTCAAAGCCTCTTTTCAGATCAAAATTACTTCCTCCTGATTTAGCCAAGGTAGGCAATTCAACGATTCACATTAGCCCAACTGATCAGGAGCCTTTCAGGTTGAGTTGTTTTGCTGACCACTTCTTGGCAACATTTTATTCACTTTGCCAGATTTTAGGTTTCAGCCCTAATACCGTGATGCCCATTTCTTATATGTTTATGGGGGCTCAAATTCAGCATCCCAATTTTTCTGTAGTGTACAACTATGCATCTTTTCTTACTGAAAAGATACATGAGGGTTTGTTGAAGTTGCATATGGGGGACACTGGTACTCCTTTCTTTTGGTACTCCCTATTAATGCATATGTTCTTGTACAAGAATTCCGACTTCTTCTTAGAGAAAATGGTGTTGAAGCAAGAAGTGAATGGAGAAAGATTACTAGTACAAGTTTGGAGTGCAGATTTGTCTTGCAACAGGGGAGGTGCTAGCTTTGTGCAGTTTGATAACTGTTTTTCTTCCAAACTTAGAGCTAGATTGGTGGTAAATGTGCCAAGGGTCCCTAAGGATTTGCATGATTTCCTCCAACCCAAAGTGAGGAAGCCTGATTTGAAGGTGTGCCACAATTAGGGTGACATCATCTTATACCTCGTAAGCACTGTCCTAAGGGTTTATGGTTTCTAGGGAGCTCCTCACATTCTCCCATATAATGTACCATCAAGGATGGGATTTGCCAAGGTCATGTGGCAACTAGGTTGCATTCATGAGGATAATTTGATAGGGAAAGGAAAAGGGACTTTGTTCCCTGATTATACTGTTGTTTCTGATTTTGTCTTTTCCAAGGGAGGATGGGTCCACTTTGGAAGATTTTTTGATGATTATCATTTGAAGAGTGGATCTAAGAGGTAGCATGACCCCGAGGGATTCTTTTCCCTATTCAAGCAACGAATTAAAGGTGGCAAGTTTGTACATGTTTTCAATTTTCCTGAGGATCTAATCAAAAATGAATTTGATTTGAGCAGGCAGAAATTGAATAAAGAGAAATGGATTGCCTATGAGAAACTACTGGCTATGGTGCATAAAATGGATCCAAAATATGATCCACTGATGGAGTTCACTCCATTTCACAAAAGAATAGATTTCTTAATGAATAACTTCAAAGATATCATAAGCACCTTGAAAACCAAGAAAATCAATTTGGAACTGGACTTGGGAATTCAGAGACCGGAGGCGAGACCTGAAGAAACAAGGCCAACTTATCAGCCACCAGAGGATAGGCCTCTATACAAGAGGAAGAGAGATGATAGCAGTGATGAGGAGGCAGGAGATAAAAGGGGAAAACAAATAATGCAAGCATCATCACAACCGGGTCAAGGGATCAGGAAACCTAGAGGGATAAGGATTGTGGACCTAGATTCACCACCGAGAAATGATCCTGTAGAGTTACTATTAGAGCCAAGCCTAAAGAGGAAAAGGGTTGAGGAAATAGAAGAGGCTCTGATGGATGAAATAATTATAACTGATCAAGACATGCAGGTCGGTATCCCTTCTCCTCCCAGATCAACACAATTGGTGTTAACTGATATGGATATAAAGGGGCAGTGTGTACAGGATGCCAGGATGGAGGCCTGCAAGGCATTCCTGGATGATGATGCCTTCGTGAAGACTCCTATATTCTTACAGTTAATTTGGAGAATGAAATTAGAGGAATATCAAGATAAATGCAAGAGAAGGAGAGAGTCAAGACCTGATAGGTCTGAACAAGAGAATGATGATGAAGTTAAGGTCAAACTAATGGAGGAATTCAAGAGCATTACTCTTGAGGAAGGAAGGAGACTTGTGACTCAGGATGGTGTCTTACTTTTTCTTGAATGGGACATAACTGATGTTGTAGCATTCAATGCTATCCTACAGTCCAAGCATCTTGTGCAAAACAGTGGGGAAGAAGTTAAGGTAGCTCTGCAAGACTCTGCTTTTAGTGAGGAATATGAAACTTTAGCCATATGGGCATTGGCACCCCAGGGTAGAAAACCAAATGTGGTTGATATTGGCCCAAGTCTAAGGGGAGGGCTCATCATCAAGAGAGCTTTTGAAACCTCAACAACAGAAGCCACAAGCTTGAAATCGAATGTGGCCAAATTGGCCCAAAAGATAGCTGAAAGGGAGGAAGCTAAAAAGAAGAGTCTGATGGAGAAATACAACGTAATAATTGGGGAATATAGTAGAATACAACAGAGGAATGTTGAGCTGCAGTCTAGAGTAGATAGACTGAAATATGGGCAGGTAGGAGAATCCTCCAGTGCCCCTAGTATCAGAGCACTACCCACTACTTCAGGGTTAGTTCCCCTTAATATCCCAATCATTTCTACTCTTGGGTCCCCCATTCAGACACCTGCTCTCAGCGTTGCACCAGAGCCAATTGAAGAGGAAGTTGAGTATTCTGTGGATCCTACCAAGAAGCAAATGTTGAATAAATCACAGAACTCCAAGTTGCCCTAAAGGCAAGTGAAGATGATACAATTGCTAAACATAATGAGGTGGTTGACACCATTTTGAGGCATCTAAATGAGAAGGTTGATTGTAGGTTGCCATCTGTACATTCTTTGTATTCTTTGTTCTTGGGTGGAATTAAAAACATTAACAGAGATCGGGAAGTAGTTCTACCTTTGGTTGAGAAGTGGAACCCTCGGGCCACTGATTTAGATGTTATGTTTAAGGCTTCCAAGTTTGATGCAGACAACAGGCCTCAGTCATTGAAGCCTACTCTAAATTTTTTGAAATCATTGAAGGGATTCCAGGCCCTACCTGATGATTTGAGTAGAAAAATTAGAGAACTGGTAAAGAGTTTTGATGACTGGAATGATACTTTTCTACTAGATATAATAGATGCATAGGGAAATATTAAGACATTGCAGCAGTGGTAAGATAGGGCAGAAGAGGTTATTGATGCACAAATCAAATTGATTTGTGATGGCTCAGACTATGACTTGCTGGTGAGTAGTATGTATAAAATAATTAATACCAGCATATTCTTAGAGTCTTTTGAGAGAGAGGCTAACCAGGTTGTGGTGAAGTACACACCTTACGATACTAGGGTGATCGAGGTGGTGAATTTTAACTGGCCAACGGATGAGGAATACCAGAAATGGGTGGACAAGTACTTAACCGAAGAGTATTAAAATAGTGTCTATTACCAGCAACTAACAGCTCAGCAATTATAGTATAACTAATTATGGTCTATTAATAATTGACCAATGACGTGTAATTTCTAGCCCGATGCTTGTTTGCTCCTTCGTTTTCTATAAGAAGGATTTCAAGGCCAGAAATAGGGGTTGGCAAGTCAGATATTTTGAGGTCGAGTCTAGGTATAGTTGCAGAATAGATTGTAAGAACCATTTATTTCAATATTAATACAATTTAGGTTTGGGGTTATTCGGTAATGGGGTTTTAGGTCTATGAAGATTTGATGTTTCGCAACAGTACTAGAATTTGAGTTATGATATATTTTCAGCTCATGTCTCTCATTTGTATAAACATATCATAATTTTGAATAGTATAATCAAGGATTATGGTGTTCATCTCATTGCTCAGTGCTCTGGTGTGTATGTTTTCCATTTTGGCTTTAATTCAAGGAATTAATTAAAATGCTTGGATGGAATCATGGATGGATATGTTTGTAAAGGGATTTAGTAAGAAGTATTGGGTTAGGATATGGATTGACACTATTGTAATGCAATATTGCCAGGGATCTTATATGCTATGTATTTGAAAAATTGAATATGATGTTAAATTTTAAATGTTTGTGAATGACTCCCCAATGGTATATGGCACTGGTTTAAATTGTACGATTTTGTGAAGTCATGTGTCTGTATGTCTTTACTTAGAGCTTGCTGCCAAATTGCAAATAAAATCATAAGTTACAAAATAATGTTGTAATCATCCCATGCCCTTGATTGGAATTGGCAATTCCATAAGTAGATTAGGAGACAAACTTGGTTTACGTTAAAAAACACCAACAAAACCCACCCAAAAAAGGTAACATCCGAATAGATTTTCACCCAAAGTATTACATACGACATTAGGATTTTCATGAAAACCAAAATAAAATCCCCAACCTTAGGTTCTTTCCCAAACAATATGACACATTGATAGACCAGGACAAGGTCAAGACAAAGAGGAATTCAGAGAGCAAAATTAGAAGTTCCATCAAGTTCATCAATAGTTCAAATGATAAAATAAATAATAGAACATCATCACATTACTGAAGTCTGAATTTAAGATTTTAATTGAATTTCACATGAAGGAGTACATATTGGCACTGGCAATGCAAAATCTTGCCAATGCCCAAAGACAAATCTGCACAGAGTTGAGTTGGAACTTGGAAACTCATATTATCAAAGGTTGAAAATAAAAAATCAAGTCACTATATCACCTTTTCTAGAAACTTCCACTCTTCAGGAGGTGGAATTGCCATTTGTTCTAACTGATGTTGTTTGACTTGAAGTTTTGTTAACATTTCATGATTGTAATTAGAAGTGGAACCTGTCTTGAATTCTTCAGTCAATTTTGCATTCAAGGTTATCAGTGTTTTGATTGAATCCAAATAAAAATAGTTCACATCTGGGTTCTAAGGAAACTGGTCCAAATCAATCTTCCTTTCACCTTCCATCTTCTATCTAAAACCATCCTTTCCAATGAATCGCTCATTTGTGTCAAAAGCCTCTGGAAAACCAAGCTCTGTGAAGTTCCTTACCTTTTCATCCACCACCTTCATCTTGTCTGCAACCAAATGCAAATATTCCTTTGTTCCAGACATTCTCGAACACTTTTCAATGATATATGACAATTTCATTGAGGTTTCAATCCAATTAGTAATCCCTTTTGATTTCAGATCATTGTCACTGGCTTTGTAGTCTATTTGTAGAACTTCATTTGCAGATTTCTCTAATTCCAGCACCTTTTTGTTGTCCACTAGATATTTGTTGAGCTTCTTATAATGTTGTATGATAGCATCAATCAATTGAAACATGTCACACAAATGATCAAACCTCTGCATTATTTCATCCCAGATCTTTTGTTTCATATGCCTCACCGTATCTCTACAAAATGCAGATAACTTACTTTGAGAAGACTTAATTTCTTCTTTTGCTTCCGTTAGCTCTTTCTCCAATCTTTCAATTGTTTTTCTCTGTTTCTCCAATTTTTGTTCCCACTGTACATTTCCATTCACAATGCTTACTCTTAATTTTTCTGAAGTGGATTTTTCCTCATCATATTTCTTGTTGCTCTCATCTAGCCTTCGCTTCAGGTCATTCAATTCTCTCTCATTTGATTTATCCTCTTTGCTTGTTGATGTAGAGGCAAATTTTATTATTATTTTTTCTAATTCATTGATCTTGTTATCTGTTGCTTTCTTGTTTGATTTCTCACTTGCTAGGTCTTCCTGTAAATTTTCTATTTGGGTCTGCAACCTTTTCTTCTCTCTATCTTGCTTTAGCAATGATGTGTAGACTAATTCATTGTTCTTCTTTGATACATTAATTTTATCAGTATTTTTCAGGCCAGAAAAATTCAATTGAAAATTGGTTACCTGGTATTCAGATCGATCCATCTGATTTGTTGGTTTGTTTTGAACTATGGGAACAACAATTGTGTATTTCATGATTTCTTTATTTGTGTCAAATGTGGGTAATACCATGGTTGTTGTAGTCTCTAAAGTTATAGCAGATGCACTCTCCATCAGTTGCTTCTTTTCTTTTTTATTCAAGTCTGATTTCTTTTTAAACTCTTCAATGAAATCATAACCTGGGGAGGCAGGAACAATGGAATGCTTGAATGGCGAAGAAATAGGAGTACTTGTAGTTGCTAATGATGTCGCACCCACACTATCTGTATTTGTGGGAGTTTCTAGAAATAAATCCTTTGTGGTACTGGTGGATCCACTGATAGTGTGATGAGGACCTGTCGAAATCCTTTGCCTCTTTTGATTGCCTTGATCACCTGGTGTTTCTGTGGTATCTTTTTTTGTTTTCCTCTTAGTATTGTGTGTAATTTTTTGTTGTAGCACATGTTGACCACTACTAGTACTACTACCCATACCATCGCCACCAATGGCACTCCCAGTTGCACTAAGCTGTCCACCAAGGGAATGTCCTAGTTGTGATTGTATATGACCATGAGGATGAGGACTAGAAGCTCTAACAAATTAATTTTGTCTTGTATCCCCTTGGTCTACTTTTTCACCTCCAACCCCAAGGCCAGATTTATCAACTATTTTTCTATGCTCAACACTTTGTATTGTCCAAGGGCCTTGTCCTTTGGACCCCAAAGGACCACCTTCATAACCAAATTTTTTAAGTATGGCTTCTCCTGAAGTATATGTTGAAGCATATTCTTCTTTTGCGGCCTCACTTAAAACAGGTTTGTAATTGGAATGGATTTGTTCTTCTTCTTCCATATCAATATCATCATCAGATTCATCACGTTCATCAGGATGCTCTATATTCCACAATTTTCTAAACTCTTCATCTTCTTTGTTATCATCATACTATGCAAGAGCTCTTTCTTCACCTAGGTCCTTCCTCATAGACCAAAAGGCAGTAATTTTTTATTGTGACCATTTTTTATCTATAACATCCTTCTCTAGAGAACCTGGAAATTTTACTCTACTAGATGGTTTATCACTTTTTTCATAAAAAAAATTGTATGTCCTGACTCTCTTTCGGTGCAATGCCATAATTTCGCTTGACAATTGTTCAAAAGAAATACCATTCTCAGCAGCACTTTTCTCCATTGCTATTTTGACCTCATCCCAATAATCCTTGTTTCTCAAGTTTTCAAGCAAGGGTTTACTTTGATGTTGAATTCTATTTGCAGCATTCCTATTGGCCAAAATCATTGATTTAATGATGTCACATGGATCATACTGCCAGTGACAGATAACATCAAATGCAAAAAAATTCAAAAGATTATGTGCCACACTAAATTCTTTTCTCTCGAATGTGAACCCTCCACATGAAAAAGGTAAAGAAGGAAATAAGGTCTTCTTTTGCTGACTAAGAAAGTGTAGTTCATCAGCACTCTGCTCCTGCCTTACATATTCCAATGCAAAAACCCTTTCTATCACATGTATTGGAAGTTTGTATGGCTGTACTCTCAATCCATAAAATCTTAGCACAGTATATTCTTCCATTAAGTACCAATCAGCCAATTGTATTTCTTTTCCTAGTTGCATGTAGTTTCTACATGACATAGGCAATCTAGGCATTGGATTATTTGTAATTACTTGATGCAATGGAGCCAAAAAGTAGTCTACAAAATGACTGTAGTTCCTTTGAGAATCATGCATCCTTATCTTAGTGGTCCATTCATATACTAGAGCCATTTTATTTTCCTTTGCATTATTGTAGGGCTGAATCTGAAGCTTGTTGGTTTGAAACATTCCTCTAAATTTGAATAGAAAAAGATAGAACAAGTAGGTTGTGAACCTAAATGTCTTCGTGGAACCTGCTTTAATCATTAAAAATTGTTTATGCATGGATTCTACAATGTGCTGAGTATAATTATATTTGACATGTTCATCAGCATAATGGATATTATATACCATTTCAAGGAGGCTTGCACCCACTTCCAAATTGCTATCCAGACCGAGGCAAAATGCTAGCATGGAAATAGTATCCTGAAGCCATGGTTTAAAAAAATCCAAATTATAAGGAGGCTTCTGATCACCTTTCAATTTGTTTCTATCCTTAACTATATTATTTAAGAAATCATTTTTCAGCCTTTCTTCCACTGCTTCATAATCACTAGCAAGATTTTCTAGGTCAATGTGGTTGTTTCCAAATTCTTCGGTTGTAAACCCCAACCCTTTTCCAAGTTCTTTTGTATTAATGGATAAAAATTCTTCTTGGTTATCTTTATTAACAATTGCTCTTTTCTTATCATCATAATTTTTGGCATAGACCATGATAAATTCTAGGCAAGGGAAAACTTCATGTAACATCATGCGCCCTAATCCAGTTACCCACGGTGCACTGATACTATTAACTTTTGTTTGCTTTCCAGCCTTATTTTGAGATGAAAATCTAACTTCTGAGGTACGCCTACCATAGATTTCAGGATCATAAATATCATGGTACCCATCGGTGAAACCTGGGGTTTTAAGCAATTCTGCATAATGTATTTTTTTATCAAACATTGCTCTAGTGGTACTGGTGGTAGACATGCTTGTATAGATGTGAAGTTGTGAAATTTGAATTCCCTAATAAGTAATACCTATTAGTCCTCCTTAATTTTAATGAATTCTTGAGTCTCTAAAGTCTAAAACCAAACTTCAAACTTTGACAAAATAATATTTTAAGAAATGTCAAATGATGAAACGTAGCCGCAGGAATTCTTTCACGTACCCAGATTCTAAGTCCCGACACTTGAAAACTGGAATGGCATTGTTGGAAGTGAAACTGTGGAATCTAAAATAGGGTGGTGCACTACAATGGCCAATGAGCAATCTGAAGATTGAAGACTTTAAAAATCACTGTACAATTTCAAAGTGCAAAGTGTTTTAAATGCTTTTTTTCTCATAATTGCAACTTTAAAGTGAATGACACGTCTTAGGAGTTAGGTCTACAAGACTACAAGTTAAAAATTCTTAACCGTTGATCTTTCTAAATCTAACAGTTATAGGGTGATTTTGGAGGTTTAAGTTGGGAAGCCCATCGCTCTGTGCATCTCATTACGGAATGCAACTGCAACCATACATCAAATGTTCATGCAACGGTTGAAACTTGAGTAATTTATGATATTAATTTTAAAGTTTAAAAATAAACATTAATCACTTGACAGTTGACACTTAGCAGTACAAAGTGCTTTAAATGCTTTGTTTCTCGAAATTGGAACATTAAAGTGAATGACACGTCTTACGTCTACAAGTTGCAAATTCTACACCATTGATCTTTCTAAATCTAACGGTTATAGGGTGATTCCGGAGGTTTAAGTTGGGAAGCCCATCGCTCTGTGCATGTCATTACGGAATGCAACTACAACCATACATCAAATGTTCATCCAACGGTTGAACTTGAGTAATTTATGATATTAAATTTAAAATAAACATTAATCACTTGACAGTTGACATCAGGCCTGGAATTTGATGGTCTGTTAAATATTTGACCGTTTTTTCAATTTTAGACCGTATAGTTTAACTTGCTATATTTTTATTAAACCATAAAAATTATTATATAGTATTTTAATTTATAATATATATCATTTTATAATTTTTATTATAAAAAGAAAATAGAATATAACTTTTTTGAATATTTTAAATATGAATTTAGAAACTTTTGACTTTTTTATAATATTAATAGCTATCATTTTTTATATTAATATATGTGATTTATAATATTATTATAAAAATATATATTAATTTAGAATCTTTTCAAAATAAAACATAATTATTTTTAATTTTTAGAATATATTTAACAAGATTTATTTTTAATACGATTTTAGAAACTTTTGTTAATTGTTAATTATAACAGTAGATTTTTATATTTATCACTAATAATTATCATTGTTTTCTAATTTTTCAAGATATTCCATTTATAAAAGATTTTATATAAAAAATCATAAATTAAACAATTTTTTTGATAGGCATTTAAATGACCAAACCGTCATAAAATTTTCATATTGATTGTTTGCTATTGTCATAATCTTAACCGTTGATCTTTCTAAATCTAACGGTTATAGGGTAATTCAAGAGGTTTAAATTGGGAAGGCCATCGCTCTGTTCATTTCATTATGGAATGTAACTACAACCATACATCAAATGTTCATCCAACGGTTGAACTTGAAACTTGAGTAACCATGAATTCTCAAGTGCATATTGCATAGAGTATATTACTTAATTTCTCAAAAGAAAAAAAACTGATTTGAATATATTAAATTATTAATAGAAGTTCTGAACTCAGAAAACAACTCTTTACTCTTAAACATAAATGAATAACGAAGATTCAAGGAATCAAGATTCTAGAATAACACAACATAACCCTTTATTTTATTGCAACTGAATTTCAATGTCACATTATTACATATCTTTTTACAGACGAGTAGCACTGTAGCTCCTGTTTTGTATAAATAACATATGTCAGTGTGTCACTTTAGTACTTTACATAGACAAAATTTAATAATTTATTCCAAGTTTTTGCTCATTACAATGGATTACAAATTGATTCCAATTTCCAAGCTTGGTTGTTGAAATTTTACTACACATCTATCTCTAAAAATAAATGTGGCTCTGAAAATAAATTCATGATTCCAAGCTTCTGCTGGTGGATTTTCCAACCATGCTGGGCAAAGGGGGTTCCAATTAGTCTTGGGGAAATGGGAGCCATAAAGATACAAAATGTACTTATCCCCTTCGAGAACCAGAGTCATACAGAAGATGAAATACAAATGTCTCTTTGAAAATAAATGCATGGGGCTTGCCTGGCCAACCATGCTGGGGAAATGGGAGCTGTTAGAATACAGGAGGAGAAGCAAATCTATTCCCATATTTTACCTTTAGCCTCTATGCATTGGGATAGCACTTATCTCCATCAGAGCTCCTCATCCTAGTTCAAAACCCATCTGAAAATTCAGGTTAACCAAATCAACTTCTTTCCAATTCCACCCATTCTGAACTTGAAGGAAATTCGTCTTTTACTGATTACTCTGTAACTACATAATTGTAGGTAGGAGAATTTACAATATCCCCAATACTGCATCATCTTCTTCGTGAATCCTTATTAACCCTAGAAAATAAAAACCCTTATGGCACTATCTACTAATCACTGAATCACTATCCCTATTTATGGGCCACCAGTGCCACTACCAGCCTGTATAATTAAAATTTCTAATTTGATTGACGTCTTGCTACGTGCCAACTTGAAATCTACCTCAAGCTAACAACTAACAAGTTGTCAAAATCACTCATTCAAACGATATGAAATCATTACAAATCTTGTTTCATTAAAGCTATGAGTTGTCCAAGAAATTGCTTCAGATGTTCATATCACATATGGCATTAATCGCCGCCACTACCACTGCCAACCACACTTTCTTCAAAAAGATTGAGAATTTTAATTAAATGAAATGTACAACATCGAGATTTGAGGCATTGAAAAGAGTGAATGAGCGATGAGCGATGGGCCTTTATCTCACCACATGTCTACATCGAACGATTAATGTGTTATTTTGGAGGTTTCAATTCGCAAGTCTAATGCTTCAGAGATTTACTTCTGGACTGCAACTCTTTTTTCTTGTTGGTGTACAGATTTGTCACTTTAACCATGAAAGTAGATGCAAAATATTTTAAAACAAATGACACAAAGTCCGTTTTTTTGACAATCAGTAAAGAAAAGCAATATTTTCTCTTTTAACAAATGAATTAATCTGAACACAAAGTCTCAAAGATGAAAAAATAAGCATTCTGAATTTGAACTAACACTAATAGATAAACATTGAACAATTATCATGAAGAAACACAATTCATTCATAATTAAAAGGAAGCATTGATAAATACATAGATTTAGAAATATATTCTTTTATCTCTCTAATGCCAAAAATGTGGTTTCATAGACCTGTCACCCCACACGCTGTACAATCAAAATTCAAAAAGCGCTCAAAAGTTGAAACTACACCCCCTTATCATTATGTGTCACAAATTCACAATTCACAAAAGGATTCATGCATGTTGTTAAACTGTTGGAGGTGTCGGGACTCTGTACAGTTCCAACTGCATTTCCATAACTAAATTATGAAATTCAGCGTGTTCTTCTTCTTCTTCTAAAATAAAAATTACCCTGTTGTACTCGGCATAGATGGTTTTCTCTTTCCATGCCACTAAACGTAGCTGGGAAATGATGTCGAGTTGCTCTTCTTTAGGCCAATTCAAATTTGGTTGCATGACAGCCACAATTTCATCTCTCCATACCCTAATATCGGCTGGAAGTACCATATTGAGGAAACTCTGAGTATAGAGTTCAAAATGCTGCCACCTTTCCTCGTATGCAGGCTCACTTAACTTTACCAGCAGGAAGTGACAATCTGCTACTAAATCCATTTCTCCAAACTCCTTAATACCTTATTTAAGATCTATCATTTCAGAGGATTTAAAATATTACGTTAAATCTATCCAGTTGGTGTTTGAGAAGACATCCCTCAATGGCATCGTACAATTCATTAAATGAGTTGTCACTTCAAAAGTTGTGCATCCTGCCGAGGTCACCCAATCACTGAGAAACTAAACTTTATAACCATTTGTACGGTAATAAAATCTCAACCATTGATTTCTAGAAATCTAACGGTTCTAGTGATATTCCAGAGGTTTCAAATCGTAGGTCTAGTGCTTTAGAGATTTACTTCCGGAATGCAACTACAGTTGTCCATCGAACGACCCATATGATTTTTATTTCGCCATTGGATTTTTTTATTATTTTGAGATTCATTTTAATTCGCCAATGAAAATATATTTTTTGCTTTGAAAAAAGGTTTTAATCGCCAATGGAAAAAAAATTCTGGTTTGAAAAACGGTTTTATTCGCCAATGAAAAATATTTTATTCGATTAAAAAAAATTGCAATTCACCACGATTTTCCATAGACTTCTAGGGATTATAAAAGATTCGCTAATGGGGATTTTTTTCTTTCTCAAAAAACGAAAAAAATCGCCAATAAAATTAATATTTTTCATCGAGAAGTATACAAGATTCGCCAAGATTTTACACCTATGCCGAGGGGGGGGTTTCTTAAAGTTATCCCTGCTACCAATCTACCTAGCATCTCGCTTGTACATGTAATGGGCATCAGACGGTTTTCATAAAGAACAATTTGAAATTGTGTTATGAAAATAGGAGGCGGGGTTTGAACATCCAACCCTGCCACTCCTAAAATCATGCACAACCACCACACAATTTATGGTATTTAGTGTTTAGTGGGCGTCGATTTATTTTAAACAAGGTTTAGAAGCCGAATCTCCCATGATTTAAACATTTAACCCCCTTAAAATAAATTAGCAACCTTTAAATCTCTCAAAGCCCGATAAAATGAGATATTTAAGGGCTTAAAATGATATTTTAATATTATTAAGGATTTATATGTTATTTCAAGGGGATTTTGGATTATATTGTAATGTAAATTGGGAGATATTGGAGATATGGGTATATTTGCAAAATAATATGGTTTTAGCCCATATTAGCAAATAAATTGGTATATAAAGGGGTGTGCTTTGGCTTGTAGGGAGTCAATTTAATTTTGGGAGAAATAATTCTTTGGAGGAGAATATTGTAAGAACACGGGCCATTTGAGTGTCTTTAAGTGTTGAGAGGAGATTGTGAGAAATTTTAAGCAGGTTTTGGAGCCTGGATATTGTAACAAGGCATTTCTATTGCTTGGAAACATTAATAAAGTGGTCCTACTTGAGAAGTGGCCCTAGAGACATAGTCCTGATTGGATGAACTCCGTTATCAACCAACGTTATCTCCTCTTATGTCTTATTCTTCCATCTTCTATCTATCATTCTCTCTAATTTATTTTCAGTATTTTTCAATTTGGCACTTAAGTTCTAATTACAACATTATAGTAATTAGTTAACTTTCTTAAGTTTTGTAAAGGTTTTAATGAACCTAGTTTACATTTTCAATGGTTAAACAACATAGTCACACAATTTTGTCTGGATTAGGAATAATTGTCATTAAGGTTAAATACATTTGAATTGTAAACCTCTAATTACAGATCATGTAGCCTTTTTTTTTGTAGACGAACCATTGTTGAATCTTTATCGTGAGATCAGTCCAAAATTTGAAATTTTCACTCGATCTCTTGAGGGTGCAGTGTAGTAGTGTAATTTCTTCTATTGGGGCAATAGTGGGGTATCCAAAAAAAAATATTTTTTAAAAATTTTGATCTAGGTAGCGTCAACCTTTGAATCAACGCAATGAGTGCATTACTTCAAAGAGGGGAAAAATGAACACTCAGATAGTCTTCATTGATATTATGCATTAATTAACATCACTTCCTCCTAAAATCATGTCTACACTAACCAATTAAATAAATAATCTTTATTATTTAGTTAAATTCATCAACTTCTACTATTAATCAAAATAATTATCTTTATCATATTAATTCACCCTCTCTTGACTAATGTCCATCACATTTAATTAAATAAATCAATTTATTTAATTAAGAGCCCCAATTTCCTCTCATTTGATTAAATAAATCTAATTATTTAACAAATGGCATAAATCCCCTAATCCACTCATATTGATTAATTTTGAATTAATCAACTCCTAATCCTCATTACTCAATTCTCTAGCTTTTAAACCCATCAAGGTTGAGTAAACCCATGGTCAACTAACCAAGTTGCACATGAAAATAATTTCTTCTAATTAACTAAATAAACTATTTTCCTCACAAAGGCATATTCTTTGAGAATATTCTTGCAATATCTCAACTTATTTAACTTTCTTGACCAAATATTAATGCCTCTTACAAGGTCTTTAATAACCACCTTTCCCTTACACAAGGCCTTAAATGGCCTCTTACATTATATCTTGTCCCTCTTGCATTCTCACCTGCATTCCTTAAATATCCTCTTACACCCCTCTTACACAAGCCACCTAAGCATTTAATCCTCTTACACATCCCTTCTCCCAAGATGCGCTCACACATGTGTGAGCACATATCTCCATTTCTTTCATTAGCCTTGTGACAAGTGTCACAATGTTATTCAATCTTATTTTAGTCCCACATCCACCAATTTCATCCATTCTTCAACCATTCTCTCCTATAAATAGAGACATTCTCCATTAAACATGGATTCACAACTTGAAGCATTGTTACTCTACTCATTTCACTCTTCAATCACTTGATGTTTTATGTCATTTTAGCTTTTATTTCACTATCTCTTTGTATCAAATTCATCATCACATCAAAGGATCAAGAGCTTATCATAAAGGATTGGGAAAGGGCCACTTTCCACATCAAAGTGGCACCAATCCCCGTATGGGATGATGGTTTGAGTATTTTAGAATAATATTTCATGTTTATTTACTTGTTGTTTCATGTTATTTTAATAATTTTTTCATCTTCTTTTCATGCTCAACAATTTCATGGGTAATGTTTTATTTGGGATTTTTTAAAATGACTAATTTCCACATTTGAACAAGTGCAGATTTTCATTCACACTACCAAATAATCTTGATGTGCACACTTAGAAATTTTAATACAAACTAATGTGAATACTTGTAAATTAATATGAACCAATGTGCATACTTACAAATTAATCCAACGAACCATTCAGGTCTACTCTACTCTTTATTGTGTCATGTATTGTGTCATGGTCAGACTCACAAACCTTCCACAAGGTCTTGTTCAAAGGCCTACCCCCATATTTGATCAAATGAACATTGAACTCTACAATAAGGTTTGAGTAATGAAGAATCTTTCGATGCGTCTCAAAGTCTTAAAATGGCCAAAAATTAACACTCTTATGTGGGTACCTTCTAAGCCATGTTCCAATAACAACCACCCATCCCATAAGGTATTCGATATTTTGTCCATCTATAACTTGGGATCCAAATTCTTTTTGGCCTCAACATAACGACACAAGTAATAATCTATTCCCTCTTCATTTTCTTTATTTGCGATAATTACACAAACATGCCCTACATTGATATGTGCAAAAAATTAGATGAAATTAGTCAACATTACAAAAACACTACAAAGTATGATAACATTAGGAATTTCAAAAACTATGCAAGTAGATGTATTACCTACTTGAACTAGATCTAATATGTGGTCAAAGTCAACTGATGATTCCATCTGTGTCAGTTCTAATGTCATAAGAGGTCAATACATGTCAAGTGGGCTAAGATAACTTAACCACCATTCATCAACCTACTCCTTTGACTCACATTCATTATACACTCCCATTGTACATAAAGAAAAAAGAATGCCATCTTCCACATATTGATACTCTATGAACCTGCATTTTATCTTCTGAAAGAATGTAGCTCATTTGATCCTGTCAGTGTACAAAAATATCATATGGTGCAATGTTAGTATCATATATCAACCAAAAAAATATATGAACTGAATACTTACTTTCATTAACTGAAACCATCAAAGCATTACACCACTTGACGATTGATTTTTCATCTATCAAATTCGCAATGTCTTTATACTTTAAGTCTTCTCATACTAATTCACTTTTGATACATGCTACTACACCATCATGCTCCCCCTTTCCATGTTTGACCTCACAAAATTTCCACATTAAACACCTATAATATCATGCATCCTTCTTGACCAATAGAACATTTGCGAGTTCTTGAATTTTGATATGCATTTATCCAACCATATTATATTTTGAATGTATGTTATGCCCATCCTAGCCAAATCATTGTAGAAAAATTGAAAGCAACCTTGCCCAAATTTTGTAGAATGTGTATGATCATCACTAATGTAAAACTGGTACTCCTTCAATACCTTCATGTTATCTTTTGTACTATCAGCTACATGAATGAATGCTATGTGCACAAATATAGAAACCTATGTGGAGTTGTAATATTGTGATTACACCTCATGCTATATGGTTGTAGGTTGTAGTTCTTTGCAAATTCGGTGACTGAAATAATGCTACCAAGTGGAAAGGTGTCCTCATAACTTGAGATGCAATTCCAACCATCGATCTTTATGGGTTTTCCTTGCATACTCATACACTATACTATGACAAAATATAGACAAAATTATACACTAGAATCTTTTGAATAACCAAATCACACCTTTTTGTTTCTTTACCATCTTTTATATTGTAGGCCATTGTTTTATACTTTCCAAACTCTACTAGTTCCTTTCCAACTTCATGTGTGCTTTCCATATATTCACATATTGGCATATATTGCAAGCCACTGCAATTCTGAAATGTGCCATCCAAGCATAATTTCCTATAAAATATTTGGCCTTCCTCTCTTTTACATAAAATTGTTGATATGAAGTCTCTTGAAGATTTGGTAGGGCATGTATGCCACAATACTACAAAAGATTGTTAGTATGCAAATATTAACATATAGAATGATAAACATCAAAATGGTTAGAAAATTCAATATGTAATATACAACAAGTAGTGTGTGTGTTATTTATCTTGACATAAAGAGGTTTTATAATTTCAAAATATCTTTGAAAAAATTTAATTTTAGGATACGTCTCTAGAAATTTACAGAAAAGCAATGTTTGAGTCATATCCCTCAACCCTTAAACCCTAAACCCTAATCTCTCTCACACTCACTCCCTCTATCTCTCTCCCACTCCCTCTCTTTCACTCACTCTCTTTGTATATATATCTCTCTCTCTTTATCCGCATCTATAGGTTCAAGTACCTTATTTTCAACATATACTAGTGACCTTTAGTCATTAGAATACTCCATGCATATCTTATTTTACTTACTCCCAAAAGGCATATCTTATAAATTTATAAATTCACTTTAGGGTAATAATTTGAGAGTATTTTACTGTAGAATCAAACTCTTGTGCATCAAATATATGGTTTCTGTTTCTTAACCTTAAAATGGAAGAGCTAGATTATTTCATATTATTCCACTAATCTTATCTAAATAAGAAAATGGTAGGTTTCCTTAAGTAATTTCTTATAGACAATTATAGTTTGATCCTATCAAAAATGTTACACATATTTAATTATTTTTTTTTCTGGGAAAACTACTACCAGAGTGGGTAGCACACTTCTATTGAAATTCATAAAGATATATTTTTGAAATATTGCTCCAACCAACAAAACCAAAAAGTCAGGCATATTCACCACCTAACTACACATTTCACAAAAATACTTGGTACTAGCAACTCTTAGCAACCACACAATCCGCCTACAAATCTACCAAATCACTCCTCCAAAGAAGAGATCACAGTTATAACATTGAGGCCCAAATCAGTCATTTTCTCCATCGTTACATCCTGACGGACTTCATTGTTTACAACTACAAACTCTAGGAAGATAGACAGATCTTTCCCAACCTCCTCTGTGATGAAAAAATCAACTTCCTCTTACATCTTTAGGTGAGCACGAGTCATTTTTACATCAAAAACACTGCACACAAACCCTTGTCAAGCCAAATTTTGCTTCTAGCCAGCACCAAAGAGGTTGATTCCTTATTCACTTCCTCCAGAAGGCTCACACATTTCTTTGTAATTTCCTTACTCTTCATTGAATACATGATATTCATGAAAAAGTAGCTTAGAATTAGCCCATCATGGAAATGGTGCCCCTTCATCCTATGCAACCCAATAACCTTCATTATCATAGCCACCAACTCTGCATAAGGGTTCTTGAAGAGGTGATAAATTTGATCTTCATACAACTCCAGGATGTCTTCCTTATACTCCCCTCTACCCATCGAGATCCTATAGCACCTACACAAAGCCAAAAATTTGACCACCATTTTGACTACTTGAAACCACGCCTTCTCCCTTCGCCAATGCCAAGCCTCTCAACTGGCTGGCCATAAATAGGGTAAACTAATTGCAATGTTGTACAACCTCCAATCTGAATCCCTATTCAAGGAAGGGTAGTATACAGAGCTTGCAATTCATTATGGTCCTTCACTGCCAACAAGATTTTGAATGCCACCACACCACCTGAAATAGTCCATCTTTGATCCCTTCAGATGATTTCCTGCACAAAGCTACTAGCAAAAAGACATCTATATGCCACGTTACTAGCCTAGCATAACACACATAGGATTCACTACCCGACCACATCTATATTAGTCAAGATTTCCCACAAATCGATATTCGTCAAAACTTTCATCCTTCCATTTTGGGAGACTACCTTATTGGCCAATGTGTCAGCTAGTAAATTTTCTTCCCTATACACATGCCCTATCATGAAATCCTCAAGGAGCTCAAATAAGGTAGTTATTCTATCCACCCAATAGGATATTTTCCAACTTGAAGCTTGACGTAGGCTGACAGCCCAGCTCACCACTTGAGAATCTCCCTCAATTTCAAGCACCAATAGGTTGTTGTCAAACATAAAATTTTAAACCTTCAAACAAAGTTGTCGCTTCCACATCAGTGTTTTTTTCATCCAGAGGCTTTACCAACACTACCCACACTACCACACCTTCATAATTTCTTACCACATAACCGAAACCTAAGGGCCCTGGGTTGCCCTTCGAGGCCCCATCGAAATTCAACTTCAACTTGCCTCTTGGCGGGAGCCTCCACCTCACCCCTTCCCACCTTTTACATTGCTTCATCAAATGGGAAATTCTCAGCTTTACCAATGGCAACTTCTTCTCTATTTTCCTATCCTAGTTAGAGAAAAAACTAAATTTACAACTTTGGGATATAACATTAAAGTGATCTGCAATACCAATTTCGATATTTTGAGACACTAACACCACATCTGAGAGCTTCCCATTGAAAATTTTGTTATTGCATTCTTGCCATAACTACCACACCACCATTGTTGGCACCTCCTACCACAAACTGGCATAAGTTGAGTCTGAGCATAGTTGAGGTCAAGATCTAAACACCTCTTTGATTTCCTCTTGAAGAGGACCAAACCAACCCATTTTTTTGTGCACATATTTTCAACAGCTCTAAGTAAAGACACACCTAAGAAACAAGTGATTCGTAGATTCCTCTACCAAATCACAAAGTGGACACCTGAATGGGCCAGCCACACCAATCTATATCAACCTTTCTCCTATCAAAATGTGCCCATGTATTGCCAACCAAGCAAAGGCTCTGGCCTTGGGGAGAAAAAATTTCCCCCAAAGAAGTTCTTTTGGCCAATCCTCTATGAGAAGGTCATTTTTCAGAACCTTGTACCCAATCCTAGTAGAAAACTCACCTGAATTCACCACACACTAGTTTAGCGAATCTCTTTCCCCTATAAATGAAACAAACTATTTCCCCAATTCTTCCAATTGTTGGTCCCTTACACTGCTTCCCACCATTTCAAAATCTTTCCACTCACACTCCTGTTGGTATGTGGCGACTGATCATTCTATACTGTACACTCTTCATGTATCCTTGCCGGGGTCCGAGGCCGGGCCGGGCTGGGCCCCGGGCGGGGGTTTGGGGGCGGTAGCCCCCGAGAAAATTTTTTGGCCTGCTTTTTCACAAAATTACCGAAAAAGGGAAAAATCACAAAAAGGAAAAAAACCCCGATTTTGTATAACCCTAATTTATAAAGGGTTTGGGATAGAGTTACAGTATTATAAGAAACAGGCGATTATTCGCGATCTTGTAATAGGGTTTTGCACTGGTTAATAATATCATTGGATGGCTGCGGTTTGGTGGATGTAGCCCACATTGGGTGAACCACGTTAAATTCTCTGTGTTATTTTTCTGTGTGTTTTACTTCTGGTTTATTTGATAAAATCTGCATTTAGCTTTTAGATATCTGCCATTGAAAACCTAACAAGTGGTATCAGAGCGGGTTGTTTTCGATTATCGTTTGCAGGAAAGTCTCACGGTTGAGTGGGAGTCTCATAGTTAAGTGGGAGCAATGGCAGACGAGGGTAAGATGAAGGTTGATAAGTTCAATGGGCAGAACTATCAGTTATGGAAGATGCAGATGGAGGACTATCTCTATCAGAAGGATTTATGGCGGCCATTGGAAGGGAAAACCAAGAAACCCATAGCAATGATGGATGAGGACTGGGATATTTTGGACAGAAAGGCACTTGGCAGTATCCGCTTATGCCTGGCACAATCGGTGGCGTTCAATATTACAACAGCAAAGACAACTCTAGAGTTGATGGAAACCCTAGCAAAGTTATATGAAAAGCCTTCCGCTTCGAATAAGGTATTTCTTATGAAGCGCTTATTTAATATGAAAATGGTAGAAGGTGGATCAGTTACTGATCATTTGAATGAATTTAATACGGTTACCAGTCAATTAACTTCTGTAAAAGTTAACTTTGATGAAGAAGTTAGGGCTCTTTTGATTTTGTGTTCTTTGCCTGAAAGCTGGAATAACTTGGTAATGGCGATTAGCAATTCTGTTTCTAGTTCAAATACATTGAAATTTGATGATGTTGTTGGTGTTATTTTGAGCGAGGAAATTCGTAGGAAAAGCTCAGGTGGAACATCCACATCAGGCAGTGTTTTGAATGCAGAAAGCAGGGGCAGAACAAATGAGAGACGAAACAATTTTGGGAGTCGTGGGAAGTCACGAGGAAAATCAAGGGACAGAAGGTCCCAATCTAGAGACAAGAGGGATTGTTGGTACTGTGGTAAGTCAGGGCATGTAAAGAAAGATTGTTGGTCTCGAAAAAATAAAGAAGGAGACAAACAGGAAGGAAATAAAGAGGCAAATGTGGTAAGTAATAAATCTGATGAGGATGCTTTGATTCTTTCTCTTGATAATGCTGATGATTCTTGGGTGTTAGATTCAGGGGCTTCATTTCATGCTACGCCCCATAGAAATTATTTTCTTGATTATGTCCAAGGGGATTTTGGGCTAGTTTATTTGGGAGATAATGAACCCTGTCAGATTGTTGGAAAGGGAAGAATCAAGATCAAGTTGCAGAATGAGAATCATTGGCTACTACATGAGGTAAGGCACGTTCCAAAGCTAAAAAGAAATTTAATTTCTGCAGGGCAACTAGATGATGAAGGTTGTGTTGTTACATTTAGTGATAAAAATTGGAAGGTTACAAAAGGTGCCTTAGTAGTAGCAAAAGGTGCGAAAGTAGGCACCTTATATCTTTGTACAGGTCATACTGTTCCTTCTACTTTAGCTATTGCAGATAAAAATCAATGTTCAGGAACAGTTGCTGCAGTTCAGCAGGAAGAAAATCAGATAGTTGCTGCAAATTCTGAATCAGTACTATGGCATAACAGACTTGGTCACATGAGTGCAAAAGGTATGAAAGTACTTCATTCAAAGAATGCTTTACCAGGTCTAAAATGTGTTAACATGGATTTCTGTGAAAGTTGTGTGTATGGCAAACAAAAGAGAGTTAGTTTTCTCAAGGATGGGAAACAAAAGAAAGATGAGAAATTGGAGCTTGTGCATACGGATGTATGGGGACCAGCTCAGGTATCTTCTCTCGGTGGCTCTCATTATTATGTCACATTCATCGATGATGCAACTAGGAAGGTATGGATTTATTTCATTAGACAAAAATCTGATGTATTTGAAACTTTTAAAAATGGAGAAGCTTGGTTGAGAATGAGATAGGTAAAAAGTTGAAATGTCTCAGATCTGATAATGGTGGTGAGTATTGCAGCAAAGAGTTTGAAGATTATTGTTCCCCTAATGGTATTCGTAGGCAGAAAACGGTTCCAAGGACTCCACAGGAAAATGGAGTGGCTGAGCACATGAATAGAACAATAATGGAGCGTGCACGGACTATGAGATTGCATGTTGGGTTACCTTTAAACATGTGGGCAGAGGTTGTAAACACTGTTGTTTATTTAATTAATAGAGGTCCATCTAATCCTTTGGGTTGTGGTATTCCAGAGGAAGCATGGAAAGGTAAGAAGGTGAGTTATTCTTTTCTGAAAACCTTCGGTTGTGAAGCATTTACACATGTAGATTCTGAAAATAGAACCAAGCTTGATGCAAAATCAAAGAAATGTATATTTTTTGGATATGGCATAGATGAATTTGGTTATAGGCTTTGGGATTTTGAAAATAAGAAAATTGTGAGAAGCAAGGATGTCATATTCAATGAGAAAATGTTGTACAAAGATCTATTGCAGCAGCATGAGAAGAAAGAATAGGATTATGCAGTGCTGGATGATATTACAAACACCAATGTTCTAGTGGTTCCTCATGCTCCGCAATAGCAACAACAAGAAATACCACAAACTCCAGTTAATGTTAGGCGATCTTCAAGGTTAAGTAGACCTCCAAAAAGATTTTCTCCCTCTTTGTACTCTATTTTATTAACTGATGCTGGTGAACCAGAATGTTATCATGAAGCTATGCAGGTGGATACCAAGGTTCAGTGGGAGCATGGAATGGAAGAAGAAATGGACTCCTTGCTGAAAAATCAGACTTGGGAATTATGCAAGTTGCCTACAGGTAAAAAGGCTTTAGCAAACAAATGGGTTTATAGGATGAAAGAGGAGGATGGAGGTAAGAAAAGATTTAAATCTAGATTAGTTGTAAAAGGATTTGCACAAAAACAAGGTATTCATTTTGATGAAATATTTTCTCCAGTTGTTAAAATGACCTCTATTCGTATTGTGTTAAGTATTGTGGCTGTTGAAGATTTGCATTTAGAACAACTTGATGTTAAAACTGCCTTTCTCCATGGTGATTTGGAAGAGGAGATTTATATGGAACAACCACAAGGATTTGAAGTCAAAGGTAAGGAGAAACTAGTGTGCAGATTGAAGAAAAGCTTATATGGCTTGAAGCAAGCACCTCGACAATGGTATCTTAAATTTGATAGTTTTATGGCTGAGCAAGGTTACAATAGGTGTAATTCAGACCATTGTGTTTATTTTAAGATGCTAGGTGAAGATAGCTACATTATTTTATGTTTATATGTTGATGATATGCTTGTAGCGGGGTCTAACATGGATCACATAAAGGAGTTAAAACAATAGTTAGCAAATTCATTTGCTATGAAGGATTTGGGGGCAGCAAAACAAATCCTTGGTATGAAGATTACAAGAGATAGGAAAAATAGGAAATTGTTTTTATCTCAGGTTGATTATGTTAAAAAGGTGTTGCAGAGATTTCATATGGAGAATGCAAAAGCTGTCAGCACACCTTTGCCCAGTCATGTAAAATTGACTAAGGATATGTGTCCAAAGACACAAGAGGAGGAAGAAAAAATGTCCAAGGTACCATATGCTTCAGCTGTAGGTAGTTTAATGTATGCCATGGTATGCACGAGACCAGATATTGCACATGTTGTAGGAGTTGTTAGCCGGTATATGAGTAATCCAGGAATTGAGCATTGGAATGCAGTAAAATGGATTCTCAGGTATTTGAGAGGTACACCAAATAAACATTTATGTTTTGAGGGCTCTAATACAGATTTAAAAGGCTATGTTGACTCAGATCTGGCAGGGGATATTGATACTAGGCGGAGTACCACAGGTTATGTATTTACCGTTGGTGGGACAGCAGTAAGTTGGATATCTCGATTGCAAAAGGTGGTTGCTTTATCCACCACAGAGGCAGAGTATGTGGCTGCAATAGAGGCAACAAAGGAGATGATATGGATGCAATTTTTCATGGAAGAGTTGGGAAAACAACAGGCTGAAAATTACTTGTTCACAAATAGCCAGAGTGCTATACATCTTGCAAAGAATTCTGCCTTGCACTCTAAAACCAAACACATACAGTTGAGGTATCATTTCATTCGGTCAGTGTTGGAGGATGGACAGGTAAAGCTGGAAAAGATACATACAGATGTAAATCCAGCGGATATGTTTACTAAGGCAGTGATAAGGGAGAAGCTGAGCTCCTCTTCAGCTTCGGTTGGCCTTCAAGGTTGAATTAAAGTATAAGAAAGCAGCAGGGTCCAAGGTGCTTATTTCCAGTGGGAGCTGTAAGTGCAGCGGTGTCGTCCAGGTTCAGTCTCCAAGTGGGAGATTGTTTAGGTGTGGAGCCTGATCAGTCTCCAAGTGGGAGATTGTTGGTATGTGGCGACTGATCATTCTATACTGTACACTCTTCATGTATCCTCGCTTTTTCGCAAAATTACCGAAAAAGGGAAAAATCACAAAAAGGGAAAAAACCCCGATTTTGTATAACCCTAATTTATAAAGGGTTTGGGATAGAGTTACAGTATCATAAGAAACAGGCGATTATTCGCGATATTGTAATAGGGTTTTGCACTGGTTAATAATATCATTGGATGGCTGCGGTTTGGTGGATGTAGCCCACATTGGGTGAACCACGTTAAATTCTCTGTGTTATTTTTCTGTGTGTTTTACTTCTGGTTTATTTGATAAAATCTGCATTTAGCTTTTAGATATCTGCCATTGAAAACCTAACAACTCCCATCTGCCTCGTTCCCTTCTTAGATTAATGTACTTAGCCACATGATCACCACACACCAAATAATTCACTTGAATGGCTTCTTCTACATTTTTTAGAGAGTCCAGTGGGGCATAACCATTCCATGAGTCATGCCAAAAAGATTCCCTTGACCTATCTTTAATTATCCAATATAGGTGATCCATTATTAGCTTCCTATTGGTCAACATGAAATTCCAAACAGTCGAGCCTTTTTGCAGGTTGGCTATTGTGAAAATATGGTCAGGATCCATTGAATCTAAGTATTTCTCTATTATAATTTTATCCCAAAGGGCTTTGAGGTTTTCGAAAATACACCACGCAAGTTTTTCCCCAAACACCTCATTTTGAAGTTTCAATTCCTTAACACTTTCTCCACCTACTTCCTTTGACTTCATTAAGGTATCCCAACCAATCAATGGGATTTGATCCCTTTCTTGTGATCCATCCCACACAATTCTCCATTAACAAGCCACTAAGCACTTAGCCACCTTCCTCAACATTACCACACATGCCATTATATACACCAAAATTGGAGCTACCACTTCTTTAACCATTGTGAGGCGTCCTGCATATGTTAGCCATCAACCTTTCTAGGAGTCTACCTTGGCTTTACATTTATTTATAGTCTCCTCCCACAAGTTTGACTTTACTTGTCCCTCAAACAAAGGAACTCCTAAATATTTTGAAGGAAAGCTTCCTTTACTGAAGCAAAGGATATTTTGAATGCTCTGTTGCATTACCTTCCTCGTGTTGAAGAAAAACACACATGATTTTTCTATATTCACTTTTTGGCTTGCCTCCACTTCAAACACCAAAATCACCTCCTTCATTACCCTTGCTTCTTCCTCTAATTATTTCTCGAAGAAAAATGTATCATATTCAAAGAATTAATGAGTTACTACTAGAACATCTGGGGCAACCTCCACCCCATGCCATATGCCACTTCTGAACTTGTTCATTATAAACCTACTCAAAGGTTCCATAGTTATTGCAAAGAGGAAAGGCAAGATCGAATCTCCCTGGATAAGTCCTCTCACTCCATAGAAAAAACCATAGGGTTTGTTGTTGATCAGGATTGAATATCTTGGAGATGATATGCAACAAAACACCTAATTCACCCATTTCTGACCAAACCCCAAGCACTTCGTTATCTTGATCAGAACATGCCATTGCACTTGATTGTAAGCCTTGCTTAGATCCAATTTCATGATCATACCTTCTTTATTTATTTTTCTTTAAAGTATGCACTGCTTCATGAGCCATGATAATACCATTTGCGATATTACAGCCAGGGACAAAACCACTTTGCTCTAGAGACACCACCTTCGATAAAATTATTTTCAAATAATTCGCCATTACCTTTGTGATTATTTTATAGATTGTATTACATAAAGAAATGGGCCTGAATTCAGTAAATCTTTCACAAACTTCTTTCTTCGAGACTAACACTATATTTGTGTTATTAAGGTCCTTCAACAAGGTTGATTTCCTACGTGATTCCTCCACCAAAGAAATCCCAACATACTTGGTGGAATAAGGCTCCAAAGCCATCCAACCCCAATGAATTCTCCATCTCAAGCTCAAATACAACTTTTTTAACTTCTTTGGAAGTCGCCTTACTTCCAACATTTCATTATCACCTAATGTGACCACCCTTTGGATTTCGTCGAGCATACTCAGAGAGATGTTTTCCACCAACCCCAATCCACCCAATAAATATTCAAAGAATTCTATGCCAACACATTGGATATCCTCTTCTTCTTGAATTAGGATACCATTACCATATTTTATTTCACTATTTTTCTTCCAACTCTGCTTTATCTTGGACGCATGATGAAAAAATTTGGTGTTTAAATCTCCTTCCTTCAACCAGGTTTCATGTGAGCAAGATCGCCAATAATATTCTTCCCGAACCAGGACTTCGCTATACTCTTCGAGAAATTTCTTTTCTTCTTGAAATTTGGTGTTAGTCATTTCATCTTTAATTACCTTTTCCCCTAGAGCTTCCAGTTCACTTTCCAACCTTTCCTTTTCTGCAAAGATGTTTTTGAAGAACTCTCTATTTCATTGCTTTAATTTTTCTTACATCTTCATCATTTTTTTGTGAAATACAAACATTTTCATCCCCCTCCATTGGATTGGTTCACACCACCATGTTTTCATTTGATCTATCATACCTTCCTTTCTCAACCACATTTTTTGAAATTTAAAATTTCCCTTTCTTGGTTTCTTTTTTGGGGACAACTGGATCTCCACTAGAAAATGATCTGTTATGAAGATTGGTCTCACTGAGGCCTTAGGAGGATTGTCAGCTTGTAACCAGTTTTTAGAAACAAGAAACCTATCTAACCTGTTTGCAATGTTAGTGAATCTTGATCTTCTATTATTCCATGTAAAGACACCATTGGTTGTCTTTATATCAATAAGATTGGAAGAATCAACAAAAAATATGAAATCCTTTTGAGTCTAGGACACTTTCCTACACCCCCCACTCTTTTCACTTATATTAATAATTGTATTAAAGTCCCGCCACAACAATCGCAGTGTCTTGATCAATTTATTTTCGTAATCCATCCCAAAGTTCTTTCTTCTCTTCAGTTTTTATGGGCCCATAGACAGTAAATAATTTGAAAACTTTCCTATTGGTTAATATTGTTACTTTTTCTTTCATCCAGAAATGGTTTTTTGTAATTAATTCCACTTCCACTCCGTTTGGGTTCCACATAATGCCAAGACCTCTAGCTAGGACCTCCACTCTCCTAGTAAGTTCACAATTTAATGCTTCTAATAATAGTTCAAATATTTAAGAGCATTAAATTTTCTACAAGAGATTAAGTTTTTTAATATTTAGTTGGTTGGAATACATTATTTGCAACTTTACATCCACAAACATTTAGCTCTCCTTACACACTACATACATTTTTATTTCATAATATTAAACTTTTTCTTCATTTCAACTTAAATGAATATCTTTTCTTTGTATATAATCTAGATTAACACAATATTTCCTTCAAATACCAAATGAAACCATCTCTTTATTTCAATAATTTCTTTTAGTACAATCTCATAGAGTACTTTATTTATTCATTACAACTAGATACAAATTCATATTCAAACTTTCAATGTTACAGATAATATTTAGTAATGTAATGAATAACATTTTGATAAGGGAATTTTTCTCTCCATCCTACCATAAATGGCATCACTAAGCCTCTTAGGGCTCTATGAATTCCCCTAAGAAATGAGAAACCATAATAGGCTGAACAAACAATATTTTACAATAAGAAAATACACACTAATGGACTACCCATTTCCATCTCATAGACATCCTACTCATGAAATAAAACTATCATTCCCTTCTTTCTTAAAAGCAAGATTGAAATTATGAAAAATTAAACAACTCCCATAATTTAACATAACTCAATATTTACAAGGAAAGGAAAGGACTAATTATCTCTCTATATGGTTTGTAAAAATGAGTCTTTTCATTCTCTCCAAAGATAAGCCAAGCTTGCAACTCTCAACAAACTCTCAACAAAAATAAAAATAATAAATAGAGAATCTTTAAACTCTTCATCAAATGAGAAACATAAAATATTTCAATCTTTAATCCCTTGGATGAGGGAGTGATACTTGTCACTCTCTCATTCACCCTTCAAGCACACATATCCAAAAGTGCTCACATGTGTTAGAATTTTAGGGAGATGAAGAGATAAAGACTTTAAACCACTCCAACAAGAGATATAAAATTGTATTAAGATAGGGGAGGTGTACTAAGACACTCCACCTCCAAATTCTCCTCTCATTAATGAAATTTTGGAGGATAATGCTCTTCCTCTTCCCAAAATCCACAAAATCCACCACCCTTCTTAATGGAAAATTAAGAAGGTTCATATCTTGGATATACTCCAAGATATGGACTTAATTTGACCCCAAACCCATAGTGAATCATCTTAGGGGTTCAAAAATAGATAAAATGGTCAATTTAAAGACTTTTTTCAATCCCAATAAAATGATAAAAAAGAGCGAAAATTTGAAATTCAAGATTAAAAAGGTCAACAAAATCTTAAAACCCCATCTAAAGACCTAGTTAGCCTTAAAAACTTTAACCACATGAATTCACACTCAAACACCACACAAAACACACTTACACATAATTCACAAGAATTATCCTCATAAACACAATTACACATTAAAATAAAACCCTAATTACTTTCTAGGTCATAGGGTTTTAAATTAAAACTTCACAATTAAGTATTCAATTAGGGTAAAAAATATTCTCCCTTTTTCATTGGCATAATTCTTTGCACATTAGCCACCACAATAATATATCTAACATGTAGCATAGTTATTTCATAGTAATTGAGCATATTATTGGTTAGTCTAAATTCCCACAACTATAATTATTGATAATTCATCTAATTAATACCTAATGTAGAATTAAAAAATTAAAATTTACCTTAAGGTGAATAAAATCATCAAGGTGGAATTACTTAACCAAAATAATTTTACCTTCAGCTTGGGTAGGGTTACCTTCATCCATGCCTGACATGATTGTTAATCCAACCCATACAATTACCCAAAAGGTATTGAAGAACCCAGTCGATCCTTTGACTAACATCTACCTTGTATAACATTAATTAGTCTATGACTTTGATATAGAGTGGATAAAAGGTGAAAACAATCCTCTTGCAGACACCTTAACCAAAGAACTAGCAACAACAATTATTATTGGAGATGGCACTCCTATTGGAAAGAATGGAATAAGGTTTCCACAATTACCTGAACCAATAATAAAATTGATAATTGATATTTATTTATTGGACAGATGGTTAAGGGATTTACGAGGATATATATCTCATCACTATCAAAGAAGTTTTCTAATGCTAGAAGATGAACAAAGATTTCTCAAACATTTTGGTTTTCATGATGCTCCCACCTCTTTTTCTATCAATAATGATATTTCAATGGATATTCAAATCACTCAACTCCTTCGAACATAATGGACTATACCAATCAAAAGGAATTCCTTGAAATGCTACAAATTTGGATTAATTAATAGTATTGCTCTTCATCAATTTGAATTTGAATATGATGCTAGCATTTTTAATCTAGGTTTTCCTCCAGATATGCGATAATTTTTTAATTCAATCAAACTTGGGTTAGACGAGAAAATTTGGAGATTAATGGTACAATTTTTAGTTGCTAGGATACATACCAAATTCCAAGGATTGAATTCTATACATTAACAAATCGGTGTTTTCCAAAAGTGTTGATACAATATGGTGAACCTTGCCTCTAACCTGCTATACTAGCAAGAAGGATAGAGAAAGACCATGTATCAGGTGAACAACAAATCATGATTAATTGTGCATTTATATCTTTTAGTGAATACTGGAAAGAATTGCTCATTACAATACCTGAAAATATTTTACCTCCTACGCTAGTCATATTTGGTCATGATGGAGAACCTTTAGGATTTGAATACTTTTGAATAATTGATGAAAATTGAAATAGTCATGATTATTAACTAATAATGGGGTTTATCCATTATCCTACTTAACTACTTCCCAGGTTAAGGGAAGAAGTATGAGATGCTACATCATGTCTTAATTCTAGAAAACCTTATAACTAGTTAGGAGGCCATGAACTTGTCAAAGGCATGTAGGAAAAATATTGAGATGCTCTTGCTTTTGAAAAAGCTTATGATAGGATTGAATGGCCTTTCATTAGGATGACCTTGGAATATTTTGGCTTCTATGAAGAGTTTTGCAATATGGTTAACACCCTATTGCAAAATGTAGAGAATCGGGTTGAAATAAATGGAACCTTGAAAGAGCTAATGGAGCTCTAAAGGTCGATTAGGAAAGGCTGGCCATTGGTGTAGACTCTTTTTGTAATAGCATTGAAGGCCATTTTTTACTTAGTGAGAGATAGTATATTTAGAACTTGTGTTAAATTTTTTAAACTACCTAATGGTAATGAGTTGATTAACATACACTTTGTGGATGATACTGCTCTATTCATAAAATTAGAGGAGGAAAACCTAAGTTGTCTGATGCAAAATTTGGATATTTTTGTAAGGCTTGCAAAGCTAAAATTTCCAAGGAAAAACCCATATTGTTGTGTTGGACTCCCAACCCAACATAATTGTTCAAGTATGGGATTCAATGGGGAGGACCTAACAAACAAGTGAGATATCTAGGTATCCCATTTGCAATTAATCCAAATCTAAAGAAAATATGGTATTGGGTCAAAACCAAAATTGAAAAGAAGCTTGAAAATTAGAATAGGCATTACCTCACATTTGTTGGACATTTCCAGGTGTGCCAAAAAAAATTGTCCTCTTACAGCCTGTACTATTCTTCAGCTTGGCTATTCTGTAGCTATGGGTTGGAAGAAATCCAAAGGAAAATTAGATAGTACCTATGGTCAAAAAGACATGGTAAAAAAAGAAACATAATGTTAGGTGGGAATGGTGTTGTGTAAGTAAAGAGCTAGGTGGGCTAGGGCTCAAGGACTTTCAAAAACAAGGGATGGACTTGGTTGTCAAATGGATCATGCATGCAAGTGAAGGAAATGAGCCTTGGAAATTTCTTATTAGATATAACATACAAAGCTCTATTTTGAAAAAGACCAAAGGATGGAGGTGCCTTCCGGTTGGTGACCTACTATAGAGAGACTTCCTTGTTAGGCCGAGTGGCTCAAATGTTTTCAAAACCTTATGGAGAGCCTAGGAAAATATTAAAGAACTGTCGTCTCTTAACCAAAATCCAAAAAAAATTATGGCAACCCCTTTGTCTAGTGGAATTTGAAATATAAGGAAAATCCCTTAGCCCTGATGCAAGGATGCACCACCAAAGGATGTGCAAAAAAAGGTATAATATGCTTCAAATATATCATCTGCAACAATGAAATAGAAGACTAGAACTCATTAACCACTAAATATGACCTACCTAAGGCATAATGGCATACCTACACTATGTTAAGAGAAGTTTGTAATTCAATCCCTAAACCTATAATATTTAGAAGTTTTTATGCAAACTAAAGTTGTAGCTCCTTTATTGACTGCAAGTAGAAAGATGGCTTTGTCTTGACCTAGATGAAGATGAAGACCTTCTACAATGAATTAAGTAAAACTCATGCTATTTTTGAATATGTTAATAAAAGTTGGAATTGCAAAGAGTGATGAATATTGGAAGAAAATATTACAGCTCTTTAGAACCTAAAAAATCTTATTTTACATGGCAGTGGATTTTACAAAAGTTACCTTTGTATTTTTCTGATTCTAATTCTAATTTATGTTCATGTTATAGAAAATATGAAAACTTTAACCACATTTTCTTTGATTTTATTTTTTGCAAAATAAATATGGCTCATGTTTTTTTTCTGATTTGATGGGTTGGGGGGAAATTGGAAAAATTAAAATTAAAGAAATATTAACAGGGCAAATTGAGGGGGCTGAAAATTGCATGAATATATTCTGGTTGGTTTTATCTACTGAAATTTTATGGTTTCTTTGGAAAGCAAGGAATGAATAACTTTTTTAAGGCAATAAATGAGCACTTACTAAGTCTTCGAGAAGACTCATTTTTTCAATATTTTTGTGCAAGTAACCAAGAATTTGGAGATTTCCAAATACAAATTTTTCAAGCTATTGAAGGAGGAGAAAGTAGAGATCAACAAGGAAGAGATGAAATATTCTAAACATTGGTCATTTAATACAGAAGGAAATATCCCCTTCAGAGAATACTTCTTCAAATTTCAAAATAGGTACAACAAAAAGCATAAGGCGAAGACATAGAAAAAAGGCTTGGGGTTGCATGGAAGATGAAGACTAGATGTTGGAGTCTGCCCATGAAGAAGCTAAAAAGTGAAAAAGTTAGCCAAATATTTCTATTATCTTGATCTTCCTTGCATGGCATTGTATGTAACACCCCTCTATTTTTCTCTTTGTATCAGACATTGGTCTACCTTGTTATTCTTTGTTTTTGTTAGCATTTTGACTTTGATATACTATGATGCATGATTATTATTTGATCGCTAACTCTAGAGAGATGTGGATTTTATATTATGATGTGATGGAACTTTATTTTGATGTTATTTAAGTGCATGAAAATGCATAGATAGATGAATTTATAATAAGATTAGAAAAAGGAAAGTGTTTATTTTTAAAAAATGTTGAAATTGGGAGGGTGATTTAAACAAAGTAGACATTGTTAAATAAAATATTTTAATAGAAGAAATTGATTCTAAAACAGTTGAATTGGGTAATTAGAATAAATAGTTATATTTAATTGCTTTATTGCCTATAAGTAAATTGGTATTAAAATTAGATTATTATGAACAATGTGCTATTGTGTCTCTTTGATGTGTTTATGATTTCTTTTGTTCACTTCAATGGGGAAACTAGTTAGTCATGTCAGTAAGTCTTCCAGTAGTAGTATTATTATTTGGAGTTGTATTTTATTGTTAAGTCTTTTATATCTCTCTTGGGTAGTGTGTATTTTCATTGTTTAGTAAATCACCTGGTTTCCATGAATGGGGATGTGATTTCACTTATCTTTGGAAGAAGATTGAATATCTGTAGTGGGCACTAGTTACCCTTCGGTTGTGGATTTTTTCCACGTGTTGTCTATAGGGAAGTGACTCATGATGGGGGTCGGGGCCTAAGAAGGTCTGCTAGGGTAACCCATGCGGCTTTGAGAGAATGCTTCTCCTATGACAACACTTTGTGTGTATGGTTCAGTTGATATACTTATTTATTAACTTTGGAAGTATTGTTCCCAATGTGTTAGTGTTGTAATTGTATTCAATTAGTTCAGCCTTGAGTTAGCTTGTGTCTAGAGGTAATTGGTCTTGTCTAGGAATCCTTGTTATTGTCTCCTAGCACAGGGGGTGGGCCTTCGGGTACCACTTGGTTGGGTGGAATGTGCACCCTACTCCATTTGTTCCCCCTAATTTTGTTCGAGATGGAAAGATCTTCCAATTGGAGAGCTCGTGCATACCTTTGATTTATTCCATGTAATGATTATTGTTTCAGTTGACTCTTGTACTTATTTTACTCCTCAATTGTGTTCAAGGTCTCATGTATTTTCTAACAGTATGAGTCATCTTCCTCATTCTGGGAATGAGTATTGTAAATACTATTTGAAAATTAATGTAATCTTTGGATCTTGATGTATTTCTATTCTATGTGATGCAATTTTAATGCTTTGAATGTATGTGCTTTAAATTCTTAAGTAATTAATTGTATGTTATGAATGAGTAATGTTTATGTTATGGGATTCAGATGTAACCTTAGTCATGTGCCTTGGAGGATGTATGTGATAGTTAGTGCACCTTTCATGTTAATATTTCACTTTAAAAGAAAGAAAAAAATGTACGTTTTTGTAGTTATAGCATCTTCCTCTAGGGTTACGAGGCGGGGCATTACACATGGTATTAGAGCCCCAGGTTCATACACTAGGTACTCTAGGAACATTTGAGTCCACTATGTTGTCCTTGTGAATCTTTTAGTGGAGTTGTTAAGTGATCACATGTTCATGGCTTTGATATTTAGCATGATGTGCTCTGTGGAAAGAGTAGAGTGAAGGAAAATTGGCAAAAGGTTATGGATGTTAAGTAGTGATATGTATCACATGGATTATGGAAGTAGATGTACTTATGGAACTATGTATGTAATTGTACCCCCCTATAAATGTGAGGAACCAATAACTGTGTATTGGTTGAGTGTTGTGAATACCATGTACTTGATTTGTGTGTCCATGGGATGGTGATACTAGGTATCCATCCATGACGAAAACGTTGCATTTTGATGTGGGATTTACCATACCAAAATGTGTGTTTGCATGTTTGTTACTTGATTGAGGGCCAACCCATGTGTGGTTGAAACTTATATATAAGAGTAACCAAAAGTTAGTTTCATAGATTCTTTTTCTTTTGGTTCTCTATCCCCTCAATCCGTAAAGGGATAGTAGTAGCCACAAAGTTCCTTGGGTGGAGTGTGCAACGTACACATATTATGATGCAAAGTGTCTCAGCTCAACCAATCTCAAGGAAACGTACCCACTACTTTCCCTTATGACGGATCAAGATAATTGATCCATATGTGTTATCCCAAGCCCCACAAATTTGATTACAAAAACATAGGTTTGTTAGTTATGCATGGTCATTCATAGAGACGTTGATCTGACATTATTGAGTAAACCTCATCCATATGAGAGGTGAAGCTCGCATAGTCCCATATTGATATTATCATTTTTGCATTATATATATGTTGTATCTACACATGTTTTGACATGATGCAATAGATACGATGCCATACCTCATTGATGTTCCGATATAGTGTTAGTGATGATGCTGTGATATACTATATTTGCACGTGTTTCGACATGATGCAATAGATACGATACCACACCCCACTAATGTTCTGACATAGTTCTAGTGATGATTTCATGTTACACGATGCCACATGCATAGACACGTGAAGGCACATTATGAGATTGTGTTATGATAGCCTACTTGTGTGATGAGCGTTATGGGGCCTCGAACACTTGTAGAGGGATACTCATGGTTGCTTTGACAAAGTTTGATCGGGTAGCATATGAGTAGGTCCTAGCCATGTATACCTCTGGCTACAGCGAGTACTTGTGTATGCCTTTTCCACAAGGTATCTCTATGAGGGGTGTGTTATTCACGTGTCTACTTTCGTGGAGCCACAGACACACTGCCATGTGGCATACGACCAGTGCGTGCCTTTTCTGGCTGGCATATGACCATGTCAAGTGATGGCATGATAGTCGTGGAGTACACTCTGGGTCATGTGGATTGTGTGTTCACTTTGCACTACATGAGGGCTATTATTATAGCTAGACATTGTTTCCTCCTTCCTCGTTTGGTGGCTAGTATTTAGTCACACAATATTGTACCGTACAATTTTAAATATTATGAAATTTCTTTATGGTTATTGATGATTTTCTGTTGATTGTGAAGGCTGACACTTTGTTAAATTTGATTGTGATAGTTTAGCCACACCTTGTGATCTTATTTTCTAGTAAACCTCATGGTTATATTTGATTTAGTGTTGAAATTACGTGTATTTATTGCCTTATTGTTGAAATTAAATTTTTATTTTCTCTTATTTATGACCTTGGTGTCTAAACTAGTTTATTTTTATTGTTTTTTTTCAATGTCGGCAATGTGTCGTATTGTGAATCCTCTCCAAGGATGTATGAGGTAGACTTGGTGAGTGTACATGAGGAAGTAGATGCAGGGAACATTGAGGATGGGGTATGTGAGGTTGTTACTTAGATAGGACCCACTACCCACCTATATGTGATGACTATCTCTTGGAGGCTAATCACCTTATACAACAAGAGATAGGTCATTGTGGTCTTGTTTGGATGGTCTCACCATGTGTGTGGCCTAACACCATCAAGCCACTGATGTGATGTATGGATTATGTGAGATGGATTTTGTATCATGGATTAGTATGTTGCTTTTCAATGTCCAGATGGACCCATGTGTGGCCTTGTGTTGTGATTATCGGTGATGTGCATTGGTGTGTATGTGTAGAACGTATGTTAAATCATGAGTATGGTGCTTGATGACTATGTGTTATCATATGGATTGTGTACTATGTGTATTTGCAGGCTTCCAAGAGTAAGCCTAACCCTTGGGGGGAGAATGTAACACCCCTCCATTTTTCTCTTTGTATCAAACAGTGTTCTACCTTGTTATGCTTTTTTTTTCTATTAGCACTTTGACTTTGATATACTATGATGCTTGATTATTATTTGATCGCTAATTGTAGAGCGATGTGGATTTTATATTATGATGTGATGATACTTTATTTTGATGTTATCTTTATGACATGCTTTGGATTAGCATAATGGTTATTTTAATTAACATTGTTATATGCACATGAGTAGATTGTTGATGTTAGAATCGCCAGTTTTGTGATATTGTATTGGTGAAGGGGATGGAATTGCACCAATCACTTGTGAGCGCCCTGTGATTCCATAATTCTCTCTTCACGATGTGTTCTATTATGATATATATATATGCATGTTCGATATATGCCTTATTTATAGGTATTGTAGGTACATGACATCGACTCCACCTGGCTTCACATGTTTGAGTGTTTCCATTTCCCAACGAAAATGTTGATTGGAAGATAGTAGCTAGGATTCTTATGTCAATCCATTACCCTAGTCATAGTGTGTCATCGGGTCTAGTTGGTTTTTTTTGTTAAATGTTGTTTAATTTTGCTTTGAAATTATTTATGTTGCAAAGTGTGTAAACGGTAAATAATGGATTTAAAATATTTTAGATGATTATTAAATTAATCTTGTTTTAATGTTAGAAGATGTTAATTAATTAATTAATTAATTTAATCTAATTGATAAATAATATAATCTTAGGATTAGATTATTTTATTAATTAATTAAATTAGTTGAATTAAGTTAAATTAGAAATGTTAAGTATTTTAGAAATTATTAAATGTTTTAATTTTTAAAATATCTTGAGGATTTGGTGCAATTTGGTTTTAAAATATATTTTGGGTTTTCAACATGTGTTAAAAGAAATTATGAGGTTTGTTGGGAAAATTTATTCACGGGGAGAAATTTATGGCAGTAATGGGAAGAAGCGAGAAGCTTCTTCACTGAAGAAGGATAGAGGATATTTGGTTGGGAAAGAGGTTTTGAGAAAGGAATTTTTTTTGGTGATTGCATAGTTTGGTTTTTTTTGTGGATTTTTTGAAAAATATATAGTCTCGGGAAGTTTTTGTGTTCTGGAAATTTTATTGTTCTGGAGGAAGCTTTGGTTGGTCTGGGAAAAAAAACTTGGATCTATGGAAGAGGTGCTACATCATTTCACATCTTCATGGGCCTTGGATTTAAGATTCCTCTTTCAATTCTAGTTAGTTTCTTATTGGAAAAGGTTCTTAGTTTAGATTACTGTCTAGAAAAAGATTGTATGTGCAATTTGTAAAGCTTTTGAGTTGTAAAAATTGTAAATGTTGTATGTGAAATCTTCTGTGAAAATGGAATCCTCTGTAGAATGAAATATTTTGTTGAATCTATTGCAAGATTTAAATTGGGATGATTGTAAACATAGAAGAACCCAAAAGAAAATAGTAGAGATATGGAAAATTCTTTATCGAGAAGAAATTTAACTTTCTATAAAAAAAATTCTTCTGTAGAAATTAACTTCTTGGGAAAATTTGGGTAGAAGTTTTGTAGAGAAATTTTACTCCAACTCATTATTGAATTTGATTTCTGTAGGAAATGATTGTTTCTGATTAAATTATTCGTCTGAAGAAAATTTAAGAAAAAAAAACCTCTATGTAAAATTTCTTCTCTCTGTTCAAAAATTGGGTATTTTCTTGTAGATGGTCATTTTGAAAATTATTTGTCCAATTAGAGTTATCCATCCGATAAAATTCACACACACACACACATATATGTGTGTGTGTGTGTGTGTGTGTTTTGTTATATATGTATACATATATAAATATATATATATATATATAGTATATATATATATATATATATATATATATATATAGATATATATATATATATATATATATATATATATATATATATATTCATATAATTTTAATGAGTCCTTTGTAAATTTTCTGGTAAGAAACCAAATGGAAAGTATTTATTTTATGTACTTGTGTTATATCATATGGAGAAATCCAAAAAGGATTATTTGCATTAAAATTTTGTGAAGGGAATTATTGTTTGGATGATTTACATTGGGGGAGGCTGGGGCTGTCCCCACAGTCGTCGCCCCCAATGGGGAAGGTTGGTTGTGAAGGAAGGCAACGTTGCCTTGCTAGCCATCGCCCCATACAAGGGGGGTCAGTTGTGGAATCCAACTGACCATTCCCTTGCCATGGTGCACAACCTTATTAAGGCTTGGCCAAGATTTGACTGCCCCCTCCCTAATCTACCATGCAGTGCCATAAAAAGAAGTCCTCCGCCTTGCCCATTTCCTCTGCCAATATATGAGTCTAGTTCAAATTTTACTATGTGAATTTAATATTTATTAAAATATATATATTTATATTAGGATATATATATATATATATATATTAATTAGATAAATATATATGTTATAATATATATTTATTTATATGTATATATATATATAAATATATAATTTAATTATTTTTTTTTTAATATTTATATTTGGGATTTGTAAGTTAAGTATAAGAAATTTAAATAATATATTTAATTATGTATAATTATATATATATTTATATTTAAATGAGTTTGTTTTATTTAAGTGCATGCAAATGCATAGATAGATGAATTTATAATAAGATTAGAAAAAGGAAAGTGTTTATTTTTTTAAAAAGGTTGAAATTGGGAGGGTGATTTAAACAAAGTAGACAATGTTAAATAAAATATTTTAATAGAAGAAACTGATTCTAAAATAGTTGAATTGGGTAATTGGAATAAACAACTATATTTAATTGTTTTATTGCCTGTAAGTAAATTGGTATTAAAAATAGATTATTATGAACAATGTACTATTGTGTCTCTTTGATGTGCTTATGATTTCTTATGTTCACTTCAGTGGGGAAACTAGTTAGTCGTGTCAATAAGTCTTCCACTTGTAGCATTATTATTTGGAGTTGTATTTTATTGTCAAGTCTTTTATATCTCTCTTGGGTAGTATGTATTGTCATTGTTCAGTAAATCACCTGGTTTCCACGAATGGGGATGTGATGTCATTTATCTTTGGAAGGGAATTGAATATCCATAGTGGGCACTAGTTACACTTGGGTTGTGGATTTTCTCCACATGTTGTCTATAGGGAAGTGACTCATGATAGGGGTCGAGGCCTAGGAAGGTCTGCTAGGGTAACCCATGCGGCTTTGAGAGACCGCTTCTCCTATGACAACAGTTTGTGTGTATGGTTCAATTGACATAATTATTTATTTAACTCTGGAAGTATTGTACCCAATGTGTTAGTGTTGTAATTGTATTCGATTAGTTCAGCCTTGAGTTAGCCTGTGTCTAGAGGTAATTGGTCTTGTCTAGGAATCCTTTTTATCGTCTCCTAGCACAAGGGGTGGGCCTTTGAGTACCACTTGGCTGGGTGGAACGTGCACCCTACTCCATTGGATCCCCTTACTTTTGTTCGATATGGCGAGATCTTCCAGCTGGAGAGCTCGTGGATACCTTTGATTTATTCCATGTAATGATTATTGTTTCAGTTGACTCTTGTACTTATTTTACTCCTCAATTGTGTTCGAGGAGGTCTCATGTATTTTGTAACACTATGTATGATCTTCCTCATTCTAGGAATAAGTATTGTAAATACTATTTGAAAATTAATGTAATCTTTGGATCTTGATGTATTTCTATTCTATGCGATGCAATTTTAATGCTTTGAATGTATGTGCTTTAAATTCTTAAGTAATTAATTATATGCTATGAATGAGTAATGTTTATGTTATGGGATTCAGATGTAACCTTAGTCACATGCCTTGGAGGATGTTTGTGGTAGTTAGTGCACCTTTCATGTTAATATTGCACTTTAAAAGAAAAGAAAAAAATTGTACGCTTTTGTAGTTATAGCATCTTCCTCTAGGGTTATGAGGCGGGGCATTACATTGTATATTCAATTAAGCTAAAACCTTATATCTACTATATGGTAATCCAATATAAAATATGATGATCTTTATATTTTTTTAATATACTCTATTTAATATATATGAAAAAACATTAATATGTCCAATATAATAGCCAAAGCAACTTGAATTCAAATTGTAGACACAATCATGTACACTATATAAAAACATGGTTCACAGGGCAATCTTAATCAATTTTACATTGTATTGAATATGAATTTAATTCACTAATTTTACAAAATAGAATAATATCTAACATACTATGCATAGATAAACTTTATTAGTTCCACCTAAAATTAAGTTAACACAAATAATTCAAAGCCTATTTGAAACTATATTTTAACTTTAAAAAAAAAAATTAGAATGGAAAAATGAAAAACACAATCATGACATAAAATTAAAATATACTTAACCATCACTAAATGAGATCATTTCTAAAATCATATGGAATTGAATTTATTCTACCCATGAAAATAATGTCTTATATAGTCTATCACCAAGTTCATGTTTGTTGGCATAATTGAGCTTGTCACTATAGAGTGGGCCTAACACAAGGCTTTAAAAAAGGTTTAAATAGCTGGTACTATATGGTCCCTTCAATAGGAAAGGTTTCTCAAGAGTAACACATAAGGATAGGCCTTATAGTGTCAACATGCACTAGAAGAGATCTCAACCCAAGAAATAAGTAAAATTGTCATTCCCAAGTAGGTCATTTTCATCCCAATCCTAATGTAAAAATATATCCATATTCACCATGTGAGTGTGAATGTTGGAAGGTCTTGGATCTGTATTCATAATTGTGGAAAGCTAAAATAGACCATACCGTAAGTCCAGCACAAATGCTTAAAAGATAGCTATTTTAAATATTTATTTTGTACTATCTTACCAAATCAAATCTAAAACGTCACACAATTTATAAATATGTATTAATTTGACCTATAATAAATCTAATATAGGAGTTGTGAAATGAAAAAGTGCTAATTGAAATTCTTATAGAAATAAATCGAAAATAAAATGTGTGCACTTGGTATGCGATTAATTTGATTGCATAAATGAGTTGAGGAGATTATAATAAATGTGTACTGAAATTTTGAATATTGTTAGACATTTTCATAAAGTGGATGTTGTTACATTTAGTCGGGCCCTCCTAACCATAGGTGTCTTTCTCTCCAAAAACTCTACAAATTTTATATGTTATTTGCCTTCAACTCTTATACTTTTTCTTGCTTGCAAAATATTGACATCAACTCCTCTCGATGGGATAATTTGAGACGAATATGGTGAAAAGGGGAGAGGAAGTTTTATAAAGAAGATATTTTTTTTGGGTCTATTTTTAGGTGCATTCTAGTCGATCCATAAAGCACTATTAGATTGATTCAAAAAGTGTATAAAAATGGTGGTCATAATATCAAACTTTAGGGAGAAAAATAGAATAAGTGGTGTATGAAGATATAATAGATAAAAAGGGAAGTAGAAAATGGTCATAAAAGGATTTTTAAGTGAGGGAAAAAGGTCCATATTTTTCTTTGAAGAAAATAGAGTGAGTTTGTAGATTAAGGGTTTAGCTATGAATAGAGTTTACTATGTTCCTAATGGATCTCTAAAGGGGGAAATAGAAGAAACATGTTTTAAATAGAAGAGGGGAATAAAAACCACAAAATTCCCATGGCTTAGTAGCTCCAATGGGGATCCACAACTTTAGATCTTTAACCTTCACCTTGTTTCCCTATTGTTCTTACGATGATGCTATAATTTACCTTGTCTTGGAGGATGAATGATAATAGTAAGTTTTCTAATTTGCATCTTGTGAATAGCTGGAGGGAAAAAGAGGTTTATAAATAAGCTTATACAAACTTTTTAATAAAATGACCATGGAAAAGATAGTATGTTCCAAGACAAGAAGGGGTAGGAAAATTGATTTTTTAAAATTTAACTATGGACACTAGTGTCCATGGGCATAAGTTTCTTTGCATGGTGAAGAATTCAAGTTTTAGGCATTGCCTATCAAGAGGTTCCTTAAGATAGGATCACTTACCCTATGGTGGTTGTCAACCAACATTGTTTCTATGTGTAATGCCCCGCCATGTAACCCTAGAGGAAGTTGCAATAACTACGAAAGCGTACAAAATTTGTTCCCTTTAAAATGTAGTAATAACATGAAAAGTTCACTAACTATTGCCAACATCCTCTAAGGCATGAGACTAAGGTTACGTCTAATCCCCATAACATAAACATAAATACATTCATAATATATTATTAACTACTTAAGAATTAAAATTACATACATTCCAAACATTAAACTTGCATCACAAAGATTAGATATACATCAAGATCTCAATACTACATTAATTTTTAAATAAGGTTTACATGTAAGACCCCTCCGTTTTTCTCTTTTGATGTGATGGTGTTTTATTCTGATGTTATCATTATGGCATGCTTTAGATTAGCATTATGAATATTTGAATTAATGATGTTTTATGTTTGGATAATATGATTGAGGTTAGATTCGTTAGTTGATAATATTGTATTGGTGAAGGGGACGGGATTGCATCACTCGCTTGCGAGCGCCCTGCTATTCCGTGATTTCCTCTTCACGGTGTGATTTATATGATGCAAATATACATGTGCGATATTCTATTATTCATAGGTTAACAGGTACAGGACATCGACTCCACCTAATTTCACGGGGTTGAGCGTGTCCATTGCCAATGACATTTGATTGGGAGATAGTAGCTAGGTTTTTCGTGTCAATTCATCACCCTAGTTAATAGTGTGTTGTCAGTTTTTGTCTGGTTCTGTTGTTTTAAATGTTGTTTAATCTGCCTAGATTTTATTTAATTGCAAGTTAGAAAGGTTAAATAAATGACCTATGTAGTTAAGTTGTTGATTTAATGAATCTAGTTATATTGTTAGAAATGTTAATTAATTTAATTTAATTAATAAAATAATTTAGTCTTGGATTATATTTATTTTATTGATTAATTAAATTAATTGTGTTGATTTGAATTAAGTTATTCATTTTGGAAATTAATAGATATTTTGAATTGAAATTAAGTTTGAAAATTGAAAAAGGGATTTAAATTTCATTTTTGAAAATTTTAAATGTGAAAATTGAAAATTGGAGATATTTTTCTAGTTTTGTTTCTAAAAATTAATTATGGTGGTTGTATGGATATTTTTCATTTTTTTTTGTTATTATTTGGATTTTGGGGAAAAATAGAGGGAGGATGAAAATTGGAAAAATGGAGAAGGAAGAAATGTCTAGTTTTGTGGGTTTTGGATTTGCTTGGAGGAACTAGAATTTGAAGAAGGATTATTGCACCTTTTTGGATCTTCTCAAACTTATGGAAACTAGGTTTTCTTTTTATTAAATTAATTTTTTTTCTTGAAAAGATTCAAAACTCTTAATTGTTATTGGAAAATATATAAACTTGGTTGGATTTGCATGAAAAAACCCATCTTGAATCTAGTTTCAAAACTTCAAACTCTCTGTTGGCAATGTTTTTCTTCAAGGAAATTGTGTTCTTGGTTGTAATTGATCATTTTAATTTCTACTTACTCAATTAGTTCTGTAAATTCTTGTGAGAAATTTACATATATATATGTGTAAATATATATATATATACAAATATATATATACATACATATATATATAGATTTTATTTATGTTTTATATTGGACTTATGTTGTTAAGGTTTAAAATGAAAAAAAATCCCTATTCTAATTAAAAATATGATTTTTGGATTTTTGAAATCCGCAGTAATTCTTTAAAAAAAAAAAATTGAATGAAAAAAATATATATATATAAAGAGGGTTTGGGGGAGGCACTGGGGGCTCACCCCACCATGCCCCCCATGGGAGGCGTTGTGGGGGAGCCGCGCCCAGCGCGCACCCCACACCCCCCATTACAATAGTCACCCCCATTAATGGGGGTCGGTTGTGTGTAAACACAGCCGGCCGACCACCATGTGTTTGGTGTGTGGCCCAAAACAACCGCCCACTCCTTCAACGAAAAACGCGCATGGCACGAATATCAAAAAATGCATTTTTTGACTTTTTCCCAATTTCAAATTTTTTTTAAATGAAAATTAAAATATTTTTATAATATTAAAAATATTAATATATATATAAGATAAATAAAATATATATTAGTATTTAATATTATATCCATATAATATTTAAATATTAATATATGTATTTATATCAAAATATTGTTTTAATTTAAATATAATTGAGGAAATTATAAAATCAATGAGCAATAGTCGAATTAACGTATTGAGTTAAAATAATATATTTGGAAAGAACAAATATTTGATTCTAAAATAGTAAATGAATTAATGGATTTAAATGATATAGTTGGAAAAGAATAAATTGTTTTAACATAATTTGTTAATAAACGAATTATTAGATTTTAAAATATTATGTTTTGTTAGAGCAGATATTTGATGTTAAAATAATAGGGTTCAAAAGGCCAAGTATTTGATTTTAAATTCATATGTGTTAGCAATGGAATTAACTGATTTCTAAATGATTTATTTTGAAAATAAGAAATGGATGATTTGAAATTGGTATGTTTTTAAATCGACGAAGTAAATATTTATTTTTATTACTATTACAAGTAATCGAAGAATTTAATGTTTGGTTTAAATTTCATCCTTGGTCAGAAAGGGATGTTGTTAAATCTGTTTAATAGAGACAACAACTACTAAATTTTATTAAAGGCAGTGGATGCATGTGTTTGTAAAAGCAATCATGGATTTGAATTGTTTATTAAAGTTAGTTTTTCTCGTCTCAATAATTAGAAAGGTAATGAATTATTTTACTTAAGTAATTTTTTAGGGCAATTGTTTTCCATATTGTGAAGTGAATTTGAAAAGGGAAATGGATTTAATATATCCAAAATTAGTTTATTCCTCGCAAATTCTTTGTGTGATTGACTCCTCTGTGTTCATGTTTGGGAAATGGGTTAAGTGTCTTTAATATGTAAGTCTTCTAGTGGACCTTAGAGGATGTGGGTCATCATTGGGTGAGGTCAATCATTGGTTATTTTCCTTGAGTAGTGCATGGTGCCTTGTCAGTATTTTACCCGGTTTCCGCGAACAGGGATGTTTGTGCCTCCTGTGGAAGGAGTGGATTATGTGCTTTGTTGCCTCCAAAGTTGGAGTGAGTTCTTTTTATGTTTCCTCCTAGTGTTGGAGTGGTTGTGTTGTCTTGTTGTACGCAATTGGGTTCCGTTGTGTTTGGTTATGTCTATTTTGTTGTCAAGTAGAAGAATAACTTCCATCAAGGGCCAGAGTCGTGAGAGGTAAACTGGGTAACCTTCAGAGGTAGTTTATTCGCGTGATAACTAAGCAATATAATCCATGTCAGTAATGTTATGGTGTACTTGTAGTTGGTACTTGATTGTTATGTGTATGGTTTTCTTAACATACCTAATCTGTTATTTCTGGAAGCAATGTAACCATGTTAGAGTTGTACTTGGTGTACTTGTGATGTATTTGAGTGGTACGTGCGTTGAACTTGAGTTGTACGTGTGCGGTTCTTGTGCTTGGTTGTATCAATTTGAGTCAGCCTATGTCTAGAGGTAGATGGTCTTGTCTGGGTACCTCTGCTACTATCTCCTAGCACGAGGGGTGGGCCTTTGGGTTCCACTTGGTTGGGTGGTGTGCACCTTACTCCGTTGGGCTTTCTTCTTGTTCGTGTTGACGAGGTTTCCAGTTGGAGAGCTCGTGGGATCCTATTACCTTTTATATTTCAGTTGATCTTGTTATTTATTACCCCTCTTTGTAATCAAGGTGGAGGTTGTAATATGTAATCATGCTTTTGGATTTACCTCATTTGGGGAATGAGAATTGTAACCTTATTATTAAAAGAGATCTTATGGTATCTTTATTTTCTTTGATGAATTTACCTTGTATGGAATGTATGTGTTCTTAATTTCATAAGTAATTGAATGTTATGGTTTCAGTTCTTGTTTAATGTTGTTCATAGGTTAATAAGTAATCTCAGTCTCGTAACCTTAGAGGTTGTTGCAATGTGTAGTGAACTTGCATATTAATTATACTTTTAAAAAAAAAATAGTTTGTTTGAGTAGTTAATTGCAACTTCCTCTAGGGTTGTGTGGTGGGGCGTTACATTACAACACTCATTCTCAGAATGAGGTAGATCATACATATGTTTTACAAAATACATGAGACCTCCTCGAATACAACTGAGGAGTAATAAAAGTACAAGAGTCATCTGTATCAATAATCAAAGTATGGAATAAACAAGCTGGAATCCACGAGCTCTCCAATCGGAAGACCTTGCCATCACAAACAGAAGAAGGGGGACCCAATGGAGTAGGGTGCACGTTCCTCCCAACCAAGTGGTACCTGAAGGCCTACCCCCCATGCTAGGAGATAGTAACCAGGATTCCTAGACAAGACCCACTACCTCTAGACACAAGCTAACACATATTGAACTTAACCAAATACAAAAAGCACACTAATACAAAGGTTACATTGCTTCCAGTGTTACATAATTTTATCACAAAACTAACAAATTGTTGACTTAGAAGGAGTGTCACTACAAGGTTGCATGGGTTACCTCAACAGATCTTCCTAGACCCTGGCCCCCATCAAGAATCACTCTCCTGTTGTCAACACGTGGAACAAATCCACAACCAAAGGTAACTAGAGCACACTACGGATATTCAATCCCTATTCAGAACATAAGGGCAACACTTCCCCGTTTATAAAAACCGGATGATTTACTAACAACGACAAATGCACTACCCAAGGTAACAAAATGGGTTGACATTAAAATTACAACTGAAAGACTTATAACACATCTAATCCAATTCCCCAAAAAGTGAACAGAGAAAATTACATGCAAAGGCAATAATATAAGAAATAAACTACTTTTCGGATATATATTAAATCCAATTTCCCCATCAGTGTCTTACAGTAACATAATTGCCCAAATAAATTTAATAAAATAAAAGCCCTTCACAGACAGAGAAGGAAAAATCTAACTAAATTGTACTTCAATTTCCTTGATTACTTTTAATAAAATAATAATTTTTACTTAAGGATTATTTCTTCCAAATCTTCTATTTGTGCATATATTGCATGCACCCAATTTAAAACAAATATATTTAAATAAATATATTCAAATATATATAACTATATATACATATATGTATATGTACTTATAATTATATATACATTAAAACATTACTTATTTATTTAAATTAAAACAAATTTCTTTTTCTAAATTAATAAACATAATTTTATATATATATATATATATATACATATGATAAATATATAATATTCATATTATAAGCTAACAAATTAAAAATGGAGAAATCGCATTTCCAAGCAACAAAAAACTCTTCTTTTTTTTTAAACAAAGTTCATAACAAATAAAGGAGGCCGACTATTTATATAGTCGAGCCTCCACATCAAAGTGGATGCTTCCAAAGGTTGAGGGTAGTTGTGGAGGGATTACCTCCACAGTGCCACTCCCATATGGGGGTGATGGTGGGGAGGTAATTCCTCCCTAACCCCCATTCTATACAAAGAAACTTTAATAACATAAAAAAACCAGCAAACTTTCATATTCACCCATGGAAATTTAAGGGAATAAAACCTTTGTCGTACGAAAATTACAGTAACATTTCAATATTGATTCTTTATAATTAAATATATATATATATATGTGTGTGTGTGTGTGTGTGTGTGTGTGTATGTATATATAAACATATCTGTATATATAATATATATAAGAAATACAAAACAATAGTTTTTAATTGGGGAATTTTTTCTAAAAAGACCATCTACAAGTAAATACCCAATTTTAACAGAGAGAAGAAATTTTGCACAGAGGTAGTTTTCTTAAATTTTGTTTAGACAAATAATTTCATCAGAAACAATCATTTCCTATAGAAATCACATTCAATAATGAATTGGAGTAAAATTCCTCTACAAAAACTTCTACACAATTTTTTTTGAGAAGATAATTTATATAGAAGAATTTATTCCTAACAGAGAATATCCCAAATCTCTAATTGTATTCTTTTGGGTTCTTCTATGTTTAAAAAAATCCCAACTTAAAATTTGCAATGGTTTCCACAAAAGATTTTGTATCAACAGAGGATTTCATTTTCACATAGAATTTCACACAAACATTTACAATTTTTAAACAAAACTCAAAGCTTTAAAACTTGCATAGATAATCTTTTCCAAAGATTAAACTAAACTAAGAAGCTTTTCCAATAAGAAACTAACTAGAATTGAAAGAGGAACCTGTAATCCAATGCCTGTGAAGATGTAAATTGAAGTACCACCTCCTCCACAAATTCAAGTATTTCCTCCCAGATAAATGAAAGCTTCCTCCAAAACAATAAAAATTCCCGAACACAAACTTTTCCTAAGAGTAATTTTTCCAAAAATTCCAACATGCAATCCCAAAAACTTTTTTTCTAAAATATTTTCCCCAAACATAATATCCTCTATCTTTCTTTTGTGAAGAAGCTTCTCACTTCTTCCCGTTATAGACATAAATTTCTCCCCAAGAAAAAATTTTCCCAACAAACCTCATAAAAAAAAATTAACACATGTTGAAAACCCAAAATATCTTATAAAACCAAATTGCACAAAATCCTCAAGATATTTTTAAAAATTAAAGCATTTCATAATTTCAAAAATACTTAACATTTCAAATTTAACTTAATTCAATTAATTTAATTAATTAATTAAATAAATATAATCCTTAGATTAGGTTATTTTACTAATTTAATTAATTAATTAATTACCATCTTCTAACATTAAAACCAGATTAATTTAATAATCATCTAAAATATTTAAATCCATTAAATTACCTTTTACAAACTTTGCAACATAATAATTTCAAAGCAAAATTAAACAATATTTAACAAAAAAAACCAACTAGACCCGACGACACACTATGACTAGGGTAATGGCTTGGCACAGGAATCCTAGCTACTATCTGTAACGCCCCATCATGCAACCCTAGAGGAACTTGCAATTAACTACTTAACAGACTTTTTTTTTTTTTTTGTTTAAGTACAATTTACATGCAAGTTCACTACGCAATGCCAACAACCTCTAAGGTTACGAGACAGAGGTTATTTAGAACCTCAACAAAAAACATGAATTGAAACCATATCATTTATTTACTTAAGAAATTAAACACATACATTCCAAATAAGATAAATTACATCAAAGAATAAGAGATAACTTTAAATTTCCTTTATCCATAATTATCAATACAATTACATATCTTATTTCCCGAATGAGGTAAGTCTAATAAATAAGGTTACAATTACAACTTTTCCACCTCGATAACAAATGAGGGGTAATAAATCACAAGATTAACTAAAATGAATAAGGCATGAAATGAAACTGGATCCCACAAGCTCTCCAACTGGAAATCTTGTCCACACGAACAAGAAGAAAGCCCAACGGAGTAAGGTGCACGCCACCCAACCAAGTGGAACCCAAAGGCCCACCCCCCATGCTAGGAGATAGTAACAAGGAATCCTAGCCAAGACCATCTACCTCTAGACACAGGCTACACATAACTGAACTAAACTGACACAACCAATCACATGTACCACACAAGTACATCACAAGTACAACTCTAACATGGTCACATTGCTTCTAGACATGAAATAGATCAAGTATGTTAAAAGAACCATACACACAGAATCAAATACCAATTGTTGTCCTAGACAGAGTGTCATCCACAACTCGTTATGAGTTACCCACTGCATATCTTCATAGGCTCTGGCTATCCTGGTGGCCTCAATCGATCCCCGACCCTCATACTTACTAATGCGAGATCAAATACCTTTCGTAAAGACAAGATAGATGACCTTGTCATTCCAGGCCTTCCCATTCATCCCAAGTCTAAACGAGCACTTGTGTCTATGAGTGAGGAAAAATTATCTTGATTAGTGTGAAGTACCACCTAAATTCTAAGTACATTGCTTTAGTTATCACTTGATTAAACTACTTTTGAAGGTTACCCAGTCTTACCTCTTACGGGCTCAGACCCCTAACGGAAGCCACTCTTCTACTTGACAACATACACACCATCCAATCTCCAAGGGTACCAAAGTGCAAACTAATAAGATATCACGACCACCCCTATCTCAGGAAGCGACATAAGTCAAAACCCTCTCCTAACATTGGAGGTAACAAAAATAACCAAGCCACTCCTTACAAGGAGGCACTAAACACCTAATCCACTCCTAATCCAACAGGAGTCACAAAACACCCCCATTCATGGAAACTGGGTAATTAACTGAAAACACACTATGCACTACCCAAGGGATTCAAAACAGGTTGACATAACAAATCGACAACCCCCCCATCCTCTAAGGATCCTCTGGAATACTTACAAATTAACGACACATTTAACCCCCTTCCCCAAACAAAAAACACGAAGGAAATGTTCACTGAAGGCAATTGAAAGAAACTACCTTTCAATATTCTAAATCCATTTTCTTCTCAAAATGATTTCACAACAAAGATAATAATTGCCTTAACAAAATAATCGATTAATATAATTAATTGTCTCATCAATTGTAGAGAAGGGAAAATACTAACTCAACAATTAAATCAAGTCCTTTGAATACTTTTAAAATCAACATAAATTCATGCAAGTAAATCTCTTCAATTTCCAAACTAATAACATATAATTTCTTCAATTTATTTAACATACCCCTTTCTCTATCAAAATAAACTATGCATACAAATCATTTCCTTTTAAACCTCCAACAGTACTAAATTGTATGCAACAAAATAAAATAAGATGAAATATTTAATATGCACTTTAAATGTATATACACATACAATTGATATATTTAACAATAATATATAAAATATATCTTCTATTATTTTCCAAAATACCAAATTGTTTTATTTAAAATAAAATGAAAACTTATTAATAATCCCAAAATATATATACATGTATAGATGTTATATATGTACATTATTAGTATATATATTAATATTTTAATATTATAAAATAAAATATAAAATATTATTAATAAATATTTTCATATTATAAAATATTATATATATTATTTATTTATTTATTTATTTATTAAAGAAAAACAAATTTTAGAATCTAAACTTGCATAGGGTTTGTGGAAATTCGCGCCACGCATAGGAGATGGGGCGACGGCTACCACAACCGACCCCATGCTTTGGGGTGGCGGCTGTGAGCACAACCGACCCCATACATGGTGGCTCGGTTGTGCTAAGCACAGCTATCCCACCATGTATGGTGGCAGCGTGCTTATGGTGATCGCATGGGTTGTGGGGGTCGCGCTGGGTGCGGCTCCCCCCACTCATCTCCCATGGGGGGCGTGGTGGGGGTGAGCCCCCAGTGCCTCCCACAAATCTCATTTTTTAAATTTTTTTTATTTTTAAACAAAACTTGATCAGCCAAAAACCTGCGGATTTTTAATCCGCCCAATATTTTCATACTAGAAAATATTTTCTTATAACAACATATATATATAAATATATATTTATGTATATATATATATACATATGTATATATATAATATATATTTTCAAACAAGAATTTTCAGATTAAATTGGGAAAACCATTCATAAAATAACTAATTTCAGTCAAGAACACCATTGCTTTCTTGAAGAAATTCAGATAAAAATAGGGGTTTTCTTCCAAATCTTTGAAAACAAGAATCAAACTGGGTTTATTTTGCAATCATATAGAAGATTTAAATGCTTTTCAACATGATTTTCAACAACATATACAATTAAAATTTCAAAAACAACTAATTTTAAAGACATGAACTTGGTTTTTTTTTAGTTTGTGAGGAGATCCAGATGGTGCACAGGTTCCTGCCTTGATTCCAACTTCAGCTCAACAAATTCCATAGCTTCAATCCAAAACCCACAAAATGCAAAAATTTCTTCCTCTCCTCTATTCTCAAATTTTCATACTTGTAGAAAAAAAACTCATGAAGAAAATTTTCAAAATATCCATACACCAACCCTCATAAATTTTCAAAAATAGAATAACAAATATCTTTCTTATTTTCAATTTTTGGATTTAAAAATTTCTAAAATGCAATTTCAAACCTTTTCCTTTTATTTTCAATTTTTCCACATTAAATCCATAATTTCACAATGAAATACTTATCTAATTTAAACATCATCAATTTAATTAATCAATAAAATTAATTTAATCCATGATTAAATTATTTATTAATTAAATTAAATTAATTAACAAAATAAATTACATTACTAACATAATACTAGATCAATTTTAATCCCCAATTTTAACTATAGAAGCATTTGTTTTCCTTTATAACAAGTGATTAAATAATCAAAGAGAAGGAACAATATTCAAAGCAACACACCCGACTAAGACCCAACGACACACTATGGCCAGGGTGATGACTTGGCACAGAAAACCTAGCTACTATCTCCCAATCGAATGTCGTTGGGCAATGGACATGCTCAAACCTATGAAACCAGGTGGAGTCGATGTCTTATACCTGTCAACCTGCAAACAAAGAGTATATCCACATGCATATATATATGTCATCATTAAAACACACCGTGAAGAGGAAATCACAGAATCGCAGGGCGCTCGCAAGTGAGTGATGTGATACCATCCCCTCCACCAATACAATGTAATTACTGACAAATCTAACATAATAATATAATCCAAAGCATAAAACATCATTAATTCAAATATCCACTTATGCTAATCCAAAGCATACCATAATGATAACATCTAATTAAAATACCATCACATCAAAAGATAACATTCACATCGCTTTATAGATAGTGATCAAATAGTAACCATGTACCATAGTCAAGGTACTAACAGAAAATAAAGCATGTAATGACCCGCCACACAACCCTAGAGGAAGTTGCAATGTGTTGTGAACTTGCACATTAATTATACTTAAAAAAAAAAAAAATTAGTTCATTTGTGTAGTTAATTGCAACTTCCTCTAGGGTTGTGTGGCGGGTCATTACACATGGTATCAGAGCCTCAGTTTCATACGCTGGGTTCTCTGGGAACATTTGTTCCCACTGTGTTGTCTCTATGAACCTGTTAGTGGAATTGTTATGTGATCATGTGTTCATGGCTTTTATTTTAGCATGATGTACTCTAGGAAAAGAGTAGCGTGAAAGTAACCTGATAAAAGGTTATGGTTGGAAAGTTTTGTTATGTATCCCATGAGTTATGGTATTGGATGCTCCTAGGGGATTTTGTTTGTAGTTGTACCCCTGTAACTATAAGAAATCATTAATTGTATCTTGTTTGTGAGTTGTGAATACCTTGTACTTGCTTTGTGTATCCAGGCGATGGTGATACTTGGTACCCATCCTTGAGGAAAAGTGACACTTTGGTGTGGGAATTACCATACCATTATGTGTGTGTGCATGTTTGTTACCTAATTGAGGGCCAACCTATGTGTGGTTGAAACTTATATATAAGAGTGACCAAGAGTATTTCTTCTTCTTTTGGTTCTCTAGATCCTCAATCCGTAAAAGGGATAGTAGCAGCCACAAGTTCCTTGGGTGGAGTGTGCAGCATACGCATATCGCGACGCAGAGTGTCTTAGCTCAACCAATCCCGAGGAATCGTAATCACTGCTTTCTCTTATGATGGATCAGGATACTTGATTCATAAGTGTTAACCTAATCCCCACAAATTTGAGTATAGCAACATAGGTATTTTACCTATGCCTGGACGCCCATGGAGACGTTGTCCTGGCATAGCGAGTAAACCACGTCTGTATGAGAGGTGAGACTCAGAGCCCCATAGTGATGTTATCATATTGCATCATGTATATATACCATATCTTACTTGTGTTCCGACATGATGTACTGGATACGATGCCATACCTGACTGTGTTCTAACATCATGCTGGTGATGATGCCGTGTGATGACACGATTGCCACGTGCGTAGACACGTGAAGGCGCATTATGAGATTTTCTTTGTTAGCCTACTTGTGTGATGAGCATTATGGGGCCTCAACACTTGTAGAGTGATACTCATGGTTGCCTTGACCACGTTGGTCGAGTAGCATATGAGTAGATCCTAGCCATGTATACCTCTGGCTTTAGTGACTACCTGCGTCTGCCTTCTCCACAAGGTATCGCTATGTGGGGAGTGTTTTGCGCGTGCCTACTTCCGTGAAGCCATAGACATTCTGCCATGTGACATATGACCAGTACGTGCCTTGCTCCGGCTGGCATATGACCATGCTATGTATTGACGCAGTGCAAGGTGTAGCCGAGGAGTACCCCTATGCCATGTGGTTGGCATTTTCACTCCGCACCACATGATGGGCTATCGCGATAGTCAGACATTGTTTCCTCCTTCCTCATTGGTGGCTAGTATCTAGTCACATAGTGTTGTACAGTGCAATTTTAAAGATTGTGAACTTTCTTTTGGTTATTGATGATTTTTCAGTTGATTGTGAGGGTCGACACTTTGTTTTATTTGATTGTGAAGGTTTAGCCACAACTTGTGATCTTATTTCTTATAACCCTAGTGGTTATATATTTGATTCAGTGTTGAAATTGTGCACATTTATTGCCTTATTGTTGAAATTGAACTTTAGTTTTCTCTTCTTTATGAACTTGGTGGCTAAGCTAGTTATCTTGTTGTTTTCAATGTCGGCTATATGTTATATTGTGAATTCCTCTCCAACGACGTATGAGATGAACTTGGTGAGTGTGTATGAGGAAGTAGACACAGGAAACTTAGAGGATGGGAGTATGGGAAGCTGTTATGCAGCTGGAACCCACTACTCACCTTTGTGTGATGACTATCTCTTGGAGGCTAATCACCTTACACAACAAGAGACAAGTCATGGTGGTCTTGTTTGGATGATTTCACTTTATGTATGACCTAGCACCATCAAGCCACTAATTGAGAGATATTGTATGTGAGATGGATTTTGGCTTTTGGCTTATGGTTTTGTGAGATGGATATTGGTTCTTGGTTCATGGATCCTTCTATCATGGATTGTTATGCTGCTTACCGGTGTCCAAATGGACCTTTGTGTAGCCTTGTGATGGTTCCCGGTGATGTGTATTGGTTCATGTGTGTATTTTGTATGTTAATCCATGGTTGTGTTTTTGGAGACTTGGTTGGTGGTTGCTTCACCATGTTGGTCTGTATGGATTGGTAGTGTACTTGGTCGAGTTGTTTATGGCTCAGGATGCTGTTGTTTTATGTTGAGGTTTAGAGTGGCTCAGTTTGGGAACCCTTGGCCTGGTGTGATTGTATGGAGTTTGCTCTAGGGGTTTTTGCAGGCTTCCAGGAGTAAGATTGACCCTAGGGGGGGAGGATGTAAGACCCCTTCGTTTTGCTCTTTTGTCCGATGAGTGTCTTGTTGGTTATGCTATGTTTTCTGTTTGTGCTTGGATTGCGGTACTCGATTTCTATTTGATCATTGTCTGTAAATGATGTGCTTGTTATATTTTGACGAAATGGTGATTTATTTAGATGTTATTATTGTGACATGCTTTGGGATTAGCATTGTGAATATTTGAAATAATGATGTTTTATGTTGGATAATATTATTGATGTTAGATTCGTCAGTTGGTAATATTGTATTGGTGAAGGGGACGGGATTGCATCACTCACTTGCGAGCGCCCTGCAATTTTGTGATTCCCTCTTCACGGTGTATTTTATATGATGCAAATATACATGTGTGATATTCTATTGCTCGCAGGTTAACAAGTACAGGACATCAACTCCACCTGATTTCACGAGGTTGAGCGTGTCCATTGCCAACGGCATTTGATTGGGAGATAGTAGCTAGGTTTCTCGTGTCAAGCTATCACCCTAGTCTTGTGTGTGTCATCGATTTTAGTCTAGTTTAGTGGTTTTAATATTGTCTTATTTGCCTGGATCTTATTAAATTGCAAGTTAGAAAAGTTAAATGAATGGCTTATGTAGTTAAGTTGTTGATTTAATTAATCTGGTTATATTGTGAAAAATGTTATTTTATTTATGGATTAATTTAATGTAATTAATAAAATAATTAAATCTTGGATTAGATTTATTTAATTAATTAATTAAATTAATTATGTTGAAATGAAGTTAATTATGCATTTTGGAAATATAGATATTCTGGAATTAGAATTAAGTTGGAAAATTTGAAAAAGCTTTAAATTTCATTTTTGAAAATTTTTAATGTGAAAATTGGAAAAATAGAGATAATTGAGATATTTTCAAAAGTTTGACTTTGGGGTGAGGAGATACTTTTTCTTTTTGGCTATTATTTGGTTTTTGGGAAAAAAAAGTGGGAGAGCATAAAAAATGAGAAAAATGGGGAAGGGAAGGAATTTATGGCTTTGGGGGTTTTAGATTTGCATGGAGGAACTGGATTTTGAAGAGGAATCATGGCACCCTTTTTGGATCTGTTCAAACTTTTGGAAACCAGGTTCCTTGTTTAGTTTAATTTTGATTTTGAAGAAAAACTTAAAGTTTGTTATTTTGTTTGCAAAACCCACGTTGAACCTTTATCAAATTGAAATCTCTGTTTCATTTGGTTGTTCTTCAAATAGAAAAATTGTGTTCATGGTTGTAAATGTTCATTTTTATATATTGTTTTCCCAATTAATTTTACAAATCTCTCATGGGAATGTTGAAATATATATATATATATATATATATATATATATATATATATATATTATATATATTTTTTATAAAAAAAAAATTGTTGTTGGAAAAAAATTGTGGAACCTTGTTCTATTAAAAACAATTTTTTTCGGATTTTAAAATCCAGGGTAACCCTCTTTTTTTGGTTTTGAAAAAAAATAAAAAATAAAAAAATAAACAAATGAATGGCAGAGGGTTTGGGGGGAAGTTGTGGGCGGCGCTACCCCCACCACCACCCCCATACAGGGGACGATTGTGGAGGCAGAGCCTCCACGTAGCCCCCACCTCCCTAGCCCCATGCCGACCGCACTATTCCTATGGGTTCGGTTGTGTGTAACATAGCTGGCGCCCCATTGGGGGGAGCCAACTGTGTTACCCACAGTCGGCCCAAGGGTTGGGTTCGACTGTGGGCTGAACGTGGTTGCCGCCCATGCATCACAGAAAATCGCGGTCGCCACCAGCATAGAAAACGCGTCCGCCGCCTCCCCTGCCCTAATTCGTGAGCGCGGCCCGAGGAGGTAATGTGCCCAATTTTGGGTGTTGACCTTTTTTTTATATATAATAAAATCTATTTCAATGTTTTTTATTTATATTATATGTTTATAATATTAAATATTAATATATATAAAATGGTAAAATATATATTAATATTTAATATTTTATGATATAGTATTAGATATAAATTTACATCAAAATTAAATGATTAAATATGTATACTTATATACATATAGTTTAATTATCAAAATGTAGATTAAATGATGGTACAATTTAAATGCAATTGGGGAATTTTAAATTAATGTACTATAGTTAAATCGAGAGATTTATTTTGAAATAATATATTGGAAAAGACAATTATGGGAATTATGAGTAATATATTTTTATAACGAGATTAAATGTTTTAAAATGATTTATTTCACAAAGGAGTTGTAGACACTTTAAAATGATATATTTTATATTGAAGGGGTAAAAGTTTATTTTACTATTATGATTTGCAATCAATTAAGGATTAAATATTTGAGTCTAAAATAATAGACAAATTAATGGATTTTAAGTAAAATATATATATATATATATGGAAAAGAGGAAACAGTCATTCATTTTGAAATGACATGTTCTGAAGGATTGAAATAAATGTCTATTTTATAATTAAATTAGAAGCAATTAGAAAATGAAATATTTGGTGTATGTTTCATCTTTTGTCTGATAGAGACATTGTTCAGACCCAGTTTTATTAAACGCAATAGGGTATCAAAGGGTGACTAAGAAGTGGATTTAGGAAATCCGAAGTAGATTTAACTCTGATTAAATTGTTTGTTTAAATATAATTCCTTTTGTCATCGATTGGGTGAAATTAATTAGAAGGGTGTTAAGTCTTCCAAATAGGGTTTCAAAGATGTGGGTTGTCGTATCATGTATCAACCTGTTTGGAATGATGAAGTAAATGTTTATTTCAGTATTATTTAAAAGCAATTAAGGAATTAAATACTTTGATTAAATTGTCTTCCTTTGCCTGAAAGAGGTATTATTTAATTATTTTCACTGTGACATTAAACTACAGAGTTATATTAGGGAAGTGGATTTAAGGTATCCAAAATTAGTTTGTTCCTCGCAAATGTATGTGTGATTGATTCCTCTGTGTTTATGTTTGAGGAAGTGTCATTAATTGTAAGTCTTCCAGTGGACCCTAGAGTTTGGGGGTTGTCGCTTTGTGAGGTCAACCGTTTGATAATCCCTTGGTTAGTGTTTGAGTTGTGACAATGCTATTACCCGGTTTCCACGAATGGGGATGTTTTGGGCCTCCTGTGAAAGGAGTGGATCATGTGATTGGTGGCTCCTTGTAAGGAGTGGCATTGATATTATTGTTACCTCCAGAGTTGGAGCGAGTTCTCCTTATGTTTCCTCCTAGTGTTGGAGTGGTAACCTTATATGTATGTATGCACTTAGGTTTCCATTGGTGTTAGTTTGTTTGTGTGTTATCAAGTAGAAGAATGACTTCCGTTAGGGGCCAGAGCCATGAGAGGAAAACTAGGTAACCTTTGGAGGTAGTTTATTCGAGTGATAACTACAGTATTGTAATCTATGTCAATAATGTTTTGGTGTACTCGTAGTTGGTACTTGATTGTTTTGTGTATGGTTTTTTTAACATACCTGATATGCTGTTTCTGGAAGCAATGTAACCCTGTTAGAGTTGTACTTGAGTGTACTTGTGATGTATTTGAGTTGTACTTGGTGATGCAAGTGATTGGTTGTGTCAATTTGGATTCTGTTATGTTTCAGCCTGTGTCTAGAGGTAGTTGGTCTTGTCTAGGAATCCTTGTTACTATCTCCTAGCATGGGGGGTGGGCCTTTGGGTTCCACTTGGTTGGGTGGCGTGCACCTTACTCCGTTGGGCTTTCTTCTTGTTCGTGTTAATGAGGTTTCCAGTTGGAGAGCTCGTGGGGTCCAGTCATCTTTTATGCTTTATTCATTTTAGTTATTCTTGTAATTTATTACCCCTCTTTGTATTCGAGGTGGAAGTTGTAATATGTAATCATGCTTTCGGATTTACCTCATCTGGGGAATGAGTGTTGTAATCTTATTGTTAGAAGAGATCTCATGGTATCTTTAATTTTCTTTGATGAATTTATCTTGTATGGAATGTATGTGTTATTCATTTCATAAGTAATTAAATGTTGTGGTTTCATTTCATTAATGTTGTTCATGGGTTATTAAGTAACCTCAGTCTCGTAACCCTAGAGGTTGTTGCAATGTGTTGTGAGCCTGCACATTAATTATACTTAAAAAAAAATAAAAATTAGTTCATTTGTGTAGTTAATTGCAACTTCCTCTATGGTTGCGTGGCGGGTGCAATGTGTTGTGAACTTGCACATTAATTATACTTAAAAAAAATAAAAAAATTAGTTCGTTTGTGTAGTTAATTCATTCATCCATATGAATATGAAGGAAGCACCCAACGGATTTAGGTGCATGCCACCCAACCAAATGGAACCCAAAGGCCCACCCCCCGTGCTAGGATATAGTAACAAGGAATCCTAGCCAAAGACATCTACCTCTAGACATAGGCTAACACAAAACTGAACCAAACTGAAACAACCAATCACATGTACCACACAAGTACAACACAAGTACAAATTTAACAAGGTCACAATGCTTCTAGATAAACAGCAGATCAAGTATGTTACGAAACCATACACACAGAAACAAATACCAATTGTTTTCCTAGACAGAGTGTCATCACTCAGCTCGTCATGAGTTACCCACTGCGGATCGTCAAGATGGTGGCCTCAAATCGATCCCCGACCCTCATACTTATTAATGCAGGATCAAATACCTTATGTACAAACAGGATAGATGATCTTGCCATCCAGGCCTTCCCGCTCATCCCAAGTCTAAATGAGCCCTTGTGTCTATGAGTGAGGCCAACTTATCTTGATTAGTGAGAAGTTAGTCCTAATCTTCTAAGTATTGTTTTAGTTATCACTTGATTTAACAACTTCTGAAGGTTACTCAATCTTACCTCTTCTGAGCTCTAGCCCCTAACAGAAGCCACTCTTCTACTTGACAACACACATACCATCCAATCACCAAGGATACAAAGTGCAACAACCAAGATATCAAGACCACTCCTTTCACAAGAGGTGACATAAAATGAAACTCACTCCAACATTGGAGGCAACAAACCACATAACGAGGTCACTCCTTACAAGGAGACACAGATCCCATAATCCACTCCTTTCACAACAGACACAAAACATCCCCGTTCATGGAAACCAAGTAAATAACTAGTAACTTACCATGCACTACCCAAGGGATACAAAACAAGTTGACTACATGACACGACAACCCACACATTTAAACGTCAACTGGAAGGCTTACATATTAAAGTCACTTAACCCATTCCCCAAACATGAACACTGAGGAAATAATCACATAAAGCAATTGCGCTCAGAAATAAACTAATTTTTGGATATATTAAATCCATTTTCCTTAGTAACATTCAATAGTTTATTGCACAACAAACTGATTCAAAAATGTCTCTTTCTGACAAGGGATGAAATTTAAACCAACATTTTCTTTTCTAATTGTGTTTAAAATAATGTTAAATAAATGTTTACTTCTACGGTTCAAAAAATCTCATTAAACAAATAAATAGACATTCCTCTTGTTCTACACAATTATTTCAAAAATAATTAACTCATCTATTTAAACATATCCCTTAAAACACCAATACTGATCTATCAAATTTAAACTTTTAAAGTCAATATAATATTTTGTCTATTATAGTTTAATATAAAAATTTCACGATTACACTTAATTCTTGCCAACATTAAATCAATATTACTCCTCTTTTAAATAGCATAATATTTAAAAATAAAATAATGATTTACTAAAGTTATCATGCTTTCAATTTTCTTAAATTGACTTAAATCATGTCTTTTAAAAATCATCAACCTCCTATGCAAATTAAATTTACATCACAAGTAAGAATATATATATATATATATATAATATATATACATATTGAAATAATATAAATATATATACATAATATATACCTTTTTAAAATATATATACATTTATTTATACAATATATATATGTATATTTAATTATTTAATATATACATATTAATATTTTAAATATTATATTATAACTCTTATTTACAAATAGATATATTAATATTTTATTGCTATAAAAATATTAAATATATTTTAATATATGTTTTTTTTGTGCCAAAGTTGATTAGCCTTGAACTGCGTGCCAACCCTTAGGGTTGAGCCGTGCGCTAAGGATGGCGGTTAGGGCGCCGGTCGCGGCTCTTACAAGCGGCACCGGTATTCATAGGCGGTCATGGTTTTGGGTGGGGTGGCGGCTGTGTTAGCCGACCCCTACCATGAGGGGCAACTGTGTTAACACAGTTGTCTCCCTAAGCGGGCGACAGCTGTGTTAACACAGTCGTTCCTCGACCCTTGGCGGCCGCAGCGGTTTGGAGGTGTGGGGGGGAGCGCGCTGGGCACGGCTCCCTCCACCCACCTCCCATGGGGGCGCGGTGGGGGTGAGCCCCCAGCGACCTCCCCCAATGAATTTTTTTTATTTTTTATTTTTTTTTATTTTTTATTTTTTCTCTTCAAAAATGCCTACGGATTTTTGGAAAACCGCACACTTTTTTTGGGGTATTTTAAAATTATTTTAATAGCATAACCCCTCTTCAAAATCAAAATATAAATAATATATATGTATGTATATATACATTTATTAGTATATATACAAATATATATTCATAGATAATCATCTCTATTTTAGATTTGCTAATCAAATTGAGCAAATAATTTCCAAATACAATAAATTGCAGCCAAGAACACAACTTTTCTTTAAAGAAATTTATTTCCAACCAAGGTTTAAAATTGAAACAAAGTTTATCATGAAGTTTCCATTATAGATCAGATCTTGAATTTTCCAAATATGATATTCAACAACAAAATATAAGTAAATGTTTTTTTTCAAACAATCAAATTTACAAAGAATGAACCTGGTTTTTTTTTTTTAAGTTGAGAAGATCCAAAATGGTGCTCAGCTTCCAACCTTGCTTCCAACTTCAGCTCCACAAGTTTCGCAACTTAAATCCAAAACCCACAAAATTGAAACATCCCTCCTCTTTCCAATTCAATCCTTTCCAAAATTTTCATGATCCAAAATTGTGAAGAAAAATTTCAATAATAAAGAAATTCTTCAAAAAAATATCATGCACGAACCCTCATAAATTTTTGAAAACAGAATAGCAAATATCTCAGTTTTTTTCAATTTTTGAATTCAAACTTTCTAATTTGACTTTTTAAAACATTTTCTTTTAATTTTTCAATTTTAATTCCAATTTCCAATTAAAATATCAATCAATTCAAACAAGTAACTTAATTCAATATAATTAATTTAATTAATTCAATAAACTGAAGCTAACCAAAATTAAATCATTTTATTAATTAAATTAAATTAATTAATTAATTAAATGACATCTTCCAACATAAAAACCAAATTAATTTAATCAATAACTTAAATACAAAAAGACCATTTAATTACCTTTTCTAACATGCAATTAAATAAAGGAAGAGAGGGAACAATATTCAAAGCAACACAATCCGACAAACACCTGACGACATACTATGACTAGGGTGACGACTTGGCATGGAAAACCTAGCTACTATCTCCCAATCGAATACCATTGGGCATTGGACACGCTCAAACCTATGAAACCAGGTGGAGTCGATGTCCGGTACCTGTCAACTTGAAAATTAAGTAGACACAAACATATAATATAAACAACATAAAATACACACCTGAAGAGGAAATCACGGAATCGCAAGGTGCTCGCAAGCGAGTGATGCGATATCATCCCCTTCACCAATACAATGCAACTAACTAACAAATCTAACATATTAATATAATCCAAAGCATAAACATCATTAATTCAAATATCCATTTAGGTTAATTCAAAACATGACATAAAAATAACATCATATTAAAATACCATCACATCAAAAGATAACATTTACGTCGCTTTATAGATAGCGATCAAATAGAAGTCGGGTACCATAGTCAAGGTACTAACAGAAAGTACAACATAACAGAGCATAACACTGTTCAATCAAAAGGACAAAACGGAGGGGTGTTACACATAGTGTGTCGTTGATGTTAGTCTAGTTCAGTTGTTTTGATATTGTTTAATTTTCCTTGATTTTATTTAAATTTCAAGTTAGAAAAAGGTAGATAAATGGCTTATGCAGTTAATTTGTGATTAAATTAATTTGGTTATAATGTTAGAAATGTTATTTAATTTATTAATTAATAAAATAATTTAATCATTGATTAGATTTATTTTATTGATTAATTAAATTAATTGTGTTGAATTGAATTAAGTTATTTATTTTGGAAATTAATAGATATTTAGATTGAAATTAAGTTTGAAAATTGAAAAATGTTTTAAATTGCATTTTTTGAAAAACTTCAATGCAAAAATGAAATTTTGAGATATTTTTTGTTTTGTTTCTGAAAATTTATGATGGTGGTTGAAAATGAGATATTTTAATTTTCATAGATTTTTTGCTATAAGCATGAAAAATTGAAAGAAAAAATGAAGAGGAAGGATTCTAGCTTGGTTTTGGAATTTCTGGATTTGGGGGTTTTGGATTTGGAGAAACAAGTTAGATTTCTTGGAGGAGCTGGAATCAGAGAAAGGATTCAAGGCACCATTGACAACCTTTCAAGCTTTTGGGAAACCAGGTTTTCTTGCTATTAAATTAGTCTTCATTTTGAAAGGTTTCACAATTTTTATTATGTTGTTTGAAAATATTTAAACTTTGTTTGATTTGCAAAATAAACCCAAGTTAAATATGGTTTTAAAACTTTGAAAACCTTAGTTTGGAAATGGAAAGTCTTGAGAAAAATTGTGTTCTTGACTAAAAATGGTCATTTTAAGTATAATTTCCTCAATTAATTATGCAAATTTATTTTATAAATATATATACATATGTATATATATAAATATATATAGATTATGTATTTTAATAATTGAGAGGTTTGCTGTTAAATTTGTGGGGAAAATTTTTATGAACCCTGGCAAAATCGCGGATTTAAATCCACAGGGTTATTATAAAAAATTTATATTAAAAAAAATGGATGTATGGGGGTCACTGGGGGCTCACCCCCACCATGCCCCCATGGGAGGCGAGCGGGGGGATCCACACCTAGCACGTCCCCCACTCCCATGTGCCACCGTAACCGCCGCCCAACGAGGGACGACTGTGTGTAAACACAGTCACCGCCCCATAAGAGCATTGACTGTGCTTACACACAGTCGTCCCAAGCTTTGGGGTCGGCTGGGTAAGTCGTCGCCCCAAGCTTGGATCAGCTGTGTAAGTCGTTGACCCAGCCCTAAAGCATGGCATGCGGCCTGGGGAAAACACGTGGGGCCTTTTCGTTTGGCTATTTTTTATTTCATTTATATAATATTTTTTATATTATAATTTATAATATTAAAATATTTATAATAATATTTTATATTATATTTTATAATATTAAAATATTAATATATATTATTAATAAAATATATATTATATTTTATATATTATATTTTATAATATTAAAATATTTTAATTAATATTTTATATTATAATTTATAATATTAATATATATATTATAATAAAATATATATTTATAGTTGTGGATATAAATTTAATATGCAAAGAAAAATGTTGATTTTCAAATGGCATGATTTAAATATATTTGAGGAATTTTAGATTAATGTATAATAGTTAAATTGATGAAATTATTTTAGAATATTATATTTGAAAAGATAAATATTGAATTTAAAAGAGATGTGTTTAATAGCAAGATTAAATGATTTTAAAACGATGTATTTTGCAAGGACCAATAATATTTTAAATGATAGGTCCTGAATCGTAGAAATGAATGGTTATTTTATTATTATTTTAAAAAAATTAGGGAATTAAATATTGGGTTTTAATTTCATCTTCTGTCTGAAAGAGACGTTATTAAATCATTTTTATTAAGGCAATAAATTACTGAATGTTAATATAGGAAATGGATTTAAAATATCCAAAAATTAGTTTATTTCCTCGCAATTGCTTTATGTGATTAATTCCTTTGTGTTCATGTTTGGGGAAGTGGATTAATTGTGTCTTTAATATGTAAGTCTTCCAAAAGATCCTAAAGGATGGGGGTTGTCGTTTTATGATGTCAACCATTTGTTTTTTTTTGGTAGTGCATGGTGCGTTGTCAGTAAATTACCCGGTTTCTACGAATGGGGATGATTTGTGCCTCTTTGGATTAGGAGTGGATTAAGTGATTTGTGACTCCTTGTAAGGAGTGGCTTTGTTATGAACTATTGCCTCCAAGGTTTGGAGTGAGTTTCATTATATGTTTCCTCCTAGAGTTGGAGTGATTGTTTTATCTAGTTTGTATGCACTTTGGCACCCTTGGTGATTGGTTTTGTTTGGTATGTTGTCAAGTAGAGGAATGGCTTTTGTTAGGTGCCAAAGCCCAAAGAGGTAAACTGGATAACCTTCGGAGGTGGTTTAATCAAGTGATAACTAAAACAATATACTTAGGAGATGGGGTAGTATTTCTCACTAATCAAGATAATTTTGCCCCACTCATAGACACAAGTGTTTGTTTAGGCTTGGGATGAGTGGGAAGGCCTGGAATGGCAAGGTCATCTATCTTTTCTTTATGAAAGGTATTTGATTCTCCATGAGTGAGTATGGGGGCCGAGATTCGGTTGAGGCCACCAGGATAACCCATAGTGGGGATCGGAGCCTATAAAGATTCCTAAAGGATATCCCATGTCGAGTTGTGTGATGACACTCTATCTAGGACAACATTCAGTACATGATTTTGTGTGTATGTTTTTCTTAACATACTCGATCTATTTTATATCTGGAAGCAATGTGACCATGTTAGAGTTGTACTTGTGTTGTACTTGTGGTTGTATAGTTCTTGTGTTTGGTTGTATCAGTATGAGTCAGTATCAGTCAACCTATGTCTAGAGGTATATGCTCTTGGTTAGGAATCCTTCTTACTATCTCCTAGCATGGGGGGTGGGCCTTCGGGTACCACTTGGTTGGGTGGAACATGCACCTTACTCCGTTGGGCTTTCTTCTTGTTCGTGTTGATGATATTTCAGTTGGAGAGCTTGTGGGATCCACTTTCATTTCATGCTTTATTCATTTCAGTTGATCTTGTGATTTATTTCCCCTCATTTGTTATCGAGGTGAAAATTTGTAATTGTAATCATGCTTATTGGATTTACCTCATTCAGGGAATGAGAGATGTAATCTTATTGTTTAATTATTGTTTAATGAAATCAAATGGTATCTCTTATGCTTTGATATGATTTATCATGTATGGAATGTATAAGTTCTTAATTTCTTAAGTAAAAGAATGTTATGGTTTCAATTCATGTTTTTTTTTTTGGGTCTTAAAGTAAACTCAGTCTCGTAACCTTAGGGGTTGTTTGCAATGGGTAGTGAACTTGCATATTAATTATACTTTAAAAAAAAAAATTAGTTCTTTTGAGTAGTTAATTGCAACTTCCTCTAGGGTTTTGTGGTGGGGCATTACATAATGCAACACAATTACATACCTTCCTAGTTTTGTAGTTTGGTCTAATTCAACCATAGTGGGTGATTGGACTAGGTCAAGAACCAAGTTGGTCTTTTAAACCCATATTTATTTTTTATTTTTGGGGTTGATACTTGGGTAAGTCTTTTGTGAAATGTGATTACCACAATTTAGATAAAATAATTTCTTCTCTTCAGCCTCAATTGATTACACCCATTCTTCATTCAACACACATAAGGTTAATATCTTTAGAAGTTTGTGTATTGTGACCACACATAATCAAGAATACAATCTCATATTCTATACCAGTCATTCCTCATCAATTACCTCAAGTTTCCCAAGATATTTCCAATAATATAAAGTGCATCCATCAACCAAAGTTCCATAGAAGGGTCATATAAGCAAATCCAAATTCGAGAATTTGCTAGGTCATATTTTAGTGGATTAAAATTTAGAGATTACTTTTGAATAAATAAAATCTCCTTGCCAAGCATCCATCCATTTATGTTTAATATATGATCTCTCATGCCTTTATCTTCAAAGGTTGCAATGATAAAACCTTTTGAATCAAATGAATCGTTGGCAAGAGATTCCAGTTATCAACTACCCAATCTAGAGTTGTTTGGCTCAATAGGTTGGTGCCAACAAATCAACCAATTAATGCACAATCACAAGGCAAGGAATTTGCATCAACAACCACCAGGACATCAAGTATAATTTTTGTAGATGTTGAAGTAGCCTCATCAATCTTTTGAGTAGTAGATAAATTCGTATTTGGTATGCATGAGGGTGCGAAGCAAAATCATTGAAAATGATCCATTATAGTAATATATATTATTTATATATATATTTAAATATATAACTTATTGTATTTATGAATTCACAAATAGATCATATTATATAGTATATATATGTCATTTTATGATGTTTTTGAAATGTTAAGCAGCATTTTCAGGGCGTCGTACCCTTCACAATGAGCCACAAAGGCCAAAAAGGAGCAAGACTAAAAAGAAAACATGAAGTAAATAAAAAGAAGAGATAGCCCACAGGCAGCACAGATACCACAGAGAGGCAGCCAAAAGATAGGACACCGACATAGGCAGCAGCTAACTGGCGTTGTCCCAGTTTTTTAGCAGGAGGTCCACAGCCTCATCACCAACCCAATTTTTGTTCTCCTGTCTGTTATTTCCCTCCAGCTCCCCCTTAATAGCATTTGACAGGGTGCTAGTGACAAAATGGCCCAACTTCATGGTGAAGCAGTTCAACCCATGAAACCTTTTGTCGAGCATGTCCATTCTCTTCTCCAAATCACAAGGCTCCTCCCCAATGTCCATGGTCCCCAGGACCTCTCCAGGCTCTTCGACCAGGGGATGCGGAGAGTGAGAGGCGGATTCATCTTTAGGAACCTTGTTGTCCTCAGGAGTAAACTAAGGCCCCTCCACAATCTTGTCCTCATCATCTTCAATTTCCTCTTCCTTGTACCCTTTACTGTCAGACCACTCCTCCTCTGAATCCTCAATAATCAACCTATTTTTGTTGTTCTTTGCAAGCCTCTCATATCTCCTTCTGGCATTTTCCCCACCAGTCATCTCAGTAGTCCCCACAACAATGTCTCCTCTGGATTCTTTCCTTATTATATTATTTCCCTTTCCTTCCCTAACAATCGGGTCTAACATACCTTTCTCCTTCCCTTTTTTAGCAATAGTGGCCTTGTAGGCCAAATTCGCCTGAGTGGATTTCAATTCATAGAGACCCTCCACCACGCTGGCATGAGCCTTACCCATACCACCCTTAAGTTTCCTGGTGGTTATCTTGGCTTTGGGATTCCCCGTAATGCCCATATTGGATTTTCGGGGAGGGCTTTTAGTCTCGTCTAGGGAAATATTCACAGTCGACAAGGGTTCAATAGCCTCAATGCGTACAGCCGTAATAGCTTTAGGAGGACAGAGGGCCAGGTGGAAGTGATAAAGTCTTAGAATGAGCCCTTGATAGAGCGGGAGCGGTGGGAGATCACTAGGGTTAAGGCTAGCTGACTCTTTGCATTTTTCGATCAAGTTTTCCAAATCCATTAGAAGAAAGAATGAAAAACTAAGAAACATATTGTGTCTTAAATGATTTAACAGGGGGAAGTGATAAAAAAAGTAGGTTTTAAACCTACCTTCCAAGGTGACGTACTTCATCAGCGCTAGGCACACCTGATCCCAAGGCTTCGGGAGGGCTTCTCTCTCAAAACCTGACTGGTTTTGCATTGGGGCCTCATCACCTTTGAAAAAAGCTTTCAATTTTTCATGATCTGGTTTCTTGGTGTGTTAGGGGTATTTTTTCCTAGTACACTGTAATCTCGTGGCTTGCGCTACGACTTCCTCATTGATTTCAAATGAAATTCCTCCAATTGAGACCCTACGATCCTTCCACGAGTTGGAAAACTGGCCCGATAAATTAGGGTCATGACAAACCAATATCTCCATAAGCAGAGCAATGCCACCTTCCACATAGATGTGCAAAACTAAAGGATTATTCTAAAACTCATCTCAGTTATCCGACTCAATCCTCACCTGCTCACCACCCATTTTTCCAACCTACGCAGGAAGCCCAAGAGTTTGCAAAAGATACCAAATGTAGAAGCCATGGATAATTATCACATTGTATTCATTTAAGCAAGGTATACAACAAAGGTTAATAATGCCAATGTACAGGTCGCATGCGCGGAAGGGAAAATCACCACAGGGTGACTTGACAATGAAATTAATGAGGATCTTGGGATGATTGCGGTCAGCAAGGTAGGAATTGGCAGGCATGTAGGGTTCCTTCTTCTTGGAGAAAATGTGCAAAAAACAAGGAAGATTGGTCATATGACTAAAAATAGAAACCATCCTAAAGGTGCCATTTGAGACTCACACTAAACTAGTTAGCACGAAGACACTAGAAGGAGGCAATCTTTCATAATGAAGAGTCAAATCATTATAAAAACTCTCACACAAACTGATGCAAGGATGAGATAAAACAAGATATCTCATGATCCCCAAGAGAAGAGATCTCATGCTACAACTCCTCAGATTCATTGAAGTCACATCCTTCCATCTTTCCTTCATCAAGCCACCAATTTTATTCGTGTTACCATCCTTCAAATTTAAACCCCACCACCTTTCCATCACCTTAGTACTCGAACCCATCCACTAGGTCCAAAGGACAGACACGTGGAACCTCCAATCCATGCCCCACATACGAAAATATCTAAGCCTATAGTGAGTCAAAAAATCAGAGTCCCTCCACCTGTACGCCATCTCAGTGTTGACACTCATCCACCAGACCCCCAATAAAATCAAGTGGACCCCCCATTCAGCTCCCGTCATCCAAAGATCTAAAGTCATTGCAAAACTTGGTTGCTTTGTTCCCTCGCAATGAAAGCTTGAATTTTTTATGGTGACCTTTCCATTTTCCTCCAACATTTAGTGGAATCCCAGCAAGAGCCAAGATTATCCAAGGCATCCGCCACTTGATTTCCTTCTCTAAAAATATGTGTCACCTTTTTATCCCTAAATTTGGATAAAAAGAATCTGACATCCAACAATATATTCGTAGTATTCCAGCCAATTAGTTTGTCGTTATTCACAACATTCGTAATAGACTTGGAGTCTCCTTCGATGTGGAGATTAGCAATCCCCAAAGAGACAGCAATTTTGAGGCCCATTAGCAGCGCACGAGCTTCCACCACTATTGAAGACTAGAACCCAATACCTCCAGCAAATCCCGCCACCAGAGCCCCCTCGGGATCTCTAATTACTCCACCAATACTTGCCCTGTCTAGGTTGCCCTTAGTAGCCCCATCAAAATTGAGTTTAAGCTAGCCTCTATCTGGAGGCTCCCATTTAGTATTTTTCCTGGATAAGAGTTTTGAATAGTCAAAAGAGTTAGCCTCTAAACCCTGGTGTCACGCCTTGGCCATTCTTATTTTGAAATCCAACAACTCCATCTTCGGGAGTTTCCCATTAAAGAGAGAGATATTCTCCTCAATGAGTCGAGCACCAATGCCAAAAATATCCTTAGGGATCCTCTCAACATTCTTGAAAACCCTTTTATTCCTCTCCTTCCACAAACGCCCACCCAAAATAGGAGGGACGTGATTCCAAATTTCACCAAGCAGAGGGTGGGAATAGGGACCATACCAACCTAGAATGAACGATAAGAGATCATTTCTCATAACCCAAGGAACATCAAGTTTCTCGAAAGCCAGCCCCCAAACTTCGGTAGCAAACGGGCAGTGTAACAAGTGACTGACAGTTTACTCCCCATTCTTACAAAGAAAACATCTATTGGGAATACAAAAACCCTGGTTCCTCAAATTGTCCTAGGTAAGGATCCTGTTATGATAGGTCATCCACCAGAAGAAATTAATTTTAGGGATCATGTGGCGATTCCAAATCTTCTTCCAGGGTTCCTTAGCAGTTTGTAAGTCGACCGCACACAGAGATCCCCATGTTTGTCAAAGGTCCAAAAAAACTCATCCACTCTGTCATAGGATGGAAACCTGGTGCTAGAGAGAATCACCTAAAGGGACCGAGCCAAACAACAAAGGTCTTGAGACTGGGGGCAGTAGAGGGTAAGGCTCTCCAAATCTTAGCTCCAGGGGGTCCAGAAACATAATCCTCGATATGGATGCCAAAGAATTTCTAGGTCGGACCCATCATAGCCCTAAATTCAAAGCAAGCCATAAGGGTGTCAATTAGCCAAGTATCTTCTCAGGATCTGATTCTATTCCCATTGCCCATTTTCCATTTAATCCCTTTCGTTAATAGGCCTTGTGTGCTGCAAATGCTCCTCCAGACAACTAAGCCCTGGGGGTGAGACTCCAAGAGACAATTGATCAAAGGCCTATCCTGAAGATATTTGGAATTCAAAATTTTACACCAATCCTTAGTGTTCATTAACTGATCCCAACCAACCTTGGCCATCAGAGCTCTATTAGAGTTGAAAATTGTCCTAACTCCTAGTCTGCCACAATTTTTGGCCTGGCAGACCCTTTCCCATTTCACCAAAGTAAGTTTCTTCTTTTCCTCAGTCCGAGACAAGAGGAAATTCCTTTGAATTTTTTTAAACTTATCAGCAATGTACATAGGCATCTTAAAAATGGAGAGGAATTAAGTGGGGATACCTTGGAGAGTTGTTGTGAGCAGTTGGAGTTTGCTAGCATGGCTTAGGATAGAGCCCTTCCACCCAACCAATTTCCTTTGGATCCTTTCCAGAATCAAGTTCCAAAAATCAGTGGGAACCTCCGTAACCGTGAGGGGGAGCCCAAGGTAAACTGACGGGAGAGATCCACTGACACATCCCAGGACCGCAGTCACCCTGGTTTGCAAATTAGGCATACAGTTAAAGAAATAAATCATGCTTTTATTGTAATTGATGCTTTGACCAGAACAAGAGGCATATTTGTTAAGGCAAGCTTTCCATTTCCTGGCTTCCACCATAGAGGCTTTCCCAAAGAGAAAAGTGTAATCCACAAATTGTTGCACAACAACCGGATCCAGGGAGGAAGCCGCCTTAATTCCCATAATGAATCCCTCTGATAGCAGACCAGTGAAGTTATTGCTAAGCACATCTACAATCATTATGAAAAGATAGGGAGACAGGGGGTCTCCTTGTCTGATCCCTCTTCCAGTAGAGAAGAACCCGAAGGGGGATCCATTAACAATAATAGAGTACTTTACAGTATTAACACATTTCATAATGAGTTTGATGACCAAATTGTTGAATCCAAACTTAGCCAAGACCTTCGGGATGAAGTCCCATAACACTTTGTCATAAGCTTTGGAGATGTCAAGATTGAGAGCCATCCCCGCATAATTACATCTATCCATTGAGTGGAGCAGTTCATGGGTGGTCAAAGTAGCATCAAGAATATGTCGCCTAGGGACAAAACCCTTTTGAGTAGGACTAATGATTTTATCTAGAAGAGGTTTGATACGGTTTAAAAGAATCTTAGAAATGATCTTATAGAAGGTGTTACAAAGGCTAATAGTTCATAAATCAATCATGGATTGAGGCTCACTAATCTTGGGGATAAGAGCGATGAAAGTGTGGTTCAATTGTTTGAGTATCTTGCCCAATTTGAAGAAGTCCCTGGCCGCAAGCACTAGATCCCCACCCACAGTATCCCAGAAAATCTGAAAAAAAAAGTAGGAGGAAAACCATTAGGCCCCGGGTTTTTGAAAGCCCCCATGCTAAAGGTAGCCAGTCAAACTTCTTCCATAGAAACAGTACTAAGAATCCCCAAATTATCTTCCTGAGAAATGGTGGGAAGATGGTTGAGAATCGCACTGTCCAAGGCCAGATTAGGCACCTTAGCTGGGGCCGAATAAGCCTCCTGAAAATAGTTAATAGCACAGAGGCTAATCTGAGCATGATTTGAAATCACCTCCCTAGTAGCATTAGTTGGCTTAGAAATTTGATTCCTTTTCCTATGCTTGATGGCTGAAACATGAAAGGAGGTATTCATATCTCATTCCTTCAACCATTGGACTCTTGATTTTTTCTTCCAAAAGACCTCCTCATTTTTTAGAACCTATCCCCATTCCATACTAGTTTCCCATTCCTGGTTGTGAGTTCACTAACTGTCATCTCCCTCCTCCATTTTCTTTTGTAAAGTCCTCAACTCTCCTTCTAACAACTTTTTTTTTGAAACACATCCCCGAACACATTCTTGTTCCATCCTTTTACCATGTTTTTAATATGTTTAAGTTTGAAGAAAATCCTATACATGGGGGAGCCTTGGATAGGAATATTCCACCATTCAGCAATTTTATTTTTGAAATCCGGATGAGAGTTCCACATTATCTCAAAGGGGAAGGGAAAGGGACCAATAGTAGGGCGAATATTAGTGGTCAACAAAAGGGGGTTATGGTTAGAGACCATCCTAGGCAAGGTTATTAGATTAGCATCTAAGACATTAGTCTAGTGAGGAGAGCAAAGGAAGCAGTCTAGCTGGACCTGAATCAGGTTACCAACAACCCGTCCATTAGACCAAGTGAATTTTTGGCCCAAGAGCTCAATATCAACTAAACCCGAAGAATTCAAAAAATTTGTCGGGTCAGACATGCTGTTAGAGTAATCCAAAAGGCCACCACTTTTTTTTGACAGAAAGAGGGGAGAGTTAAAATCTCCAGCAACAAGCCAAGGGCCTCCCCTATTCAAATAAATTTTAACCACCATGTTATGCCACAAAGTACTCCTCGCATTCCTCTGAATTGGAGCATAAATATTGATTATAGACCAAGATTCACCAAGGCAAGTAAACGAGGCCCCCACACTATTTTTACAGTGGAATATTTCAGAGCCTCAAAAATTAGATAGGTTCCAAAGCACAGCCAAACCCCCCGAAGCACCCTCGGCATCACTGTAGACATAAGATGCATTAGGCCAAAAAAAATTAGCAATTTTATAAAAATTAACCTTCATCATTTTAGTTTCTTGAAGTAGGCAAACATCAATCTTATGTTCCACTATATAGTCCTTCATAGCACATTGTTTGTGGGAGCTATTGAGCCCATGAATATTCCATGACATAATTCTCATTTCTGACCTTTTTTTGAGGACACATCCAATGTCCTTTGCTTTCCCAGAGAAATCTCATTTGTCGCTTCTCTCATCCTAGTGTGCCTTTGAGAATGTCTCCCTGGCTTGGAGTCACCTCCTACATTTGCTTTCTTCTTCCTTCCTTTTTTCTTTGGCATTGTCCATATCCCTTTTTCCACAGCTTTCTCAAGCTTCAAACTCCCCATACTTTTTGTAGATTCATCAATCATACCATAGCTCTCTTCCTCCTAGATTTCACCATCCTCAATCAATGCCTCACAAGTCCCCATAGAGACTACTTTAGACAGAGGATTAATAGTCGAAGAGCCAGGGTCCTGAGTCCCCACAAAGACCATCGCAAATAGGGGATCAACAGCCGAAGAGCCAGGGTCCTAAGTCATATGGATAGACAGGAGTTTAACAGAAGACTCCAATAAAGCACTAGGGTTAGATAGTTCAGAAGGTGGACCGGCAGGGGTGGGTGAAGGCAGAGGATCCTCATGTGAATAGCAGCACTCGGGGGAACAAGCCTAGAGTCATCCGACGGACGGGGAACATTTCCAAAAGGAGTAGTGGGATTTTCCACAATACAATTATCCTTAACCTCTCGACTGATGGCAGATTTACAGTTAGAAATCAGATGCCCAGCTTTGGCACACTTTTGATAGTATACCACAACATTTTTATAACACACTAGTTGTATCCAGCTGCCAAACTTAGAGCACAACTTGACAGAGTTCGGGAGCACTTTATCAACACAAATATTAACACAGAATCTCACAAAGACTAACCTAGATTTTGACTTTGTAATTGAATCTGTGGTGACGAATTGACCCAACGAATCCCCAATACCTTTGAAAATGGCTTCATCCCAATACTCTAGAGGTAAGCCCGGTAGTCGCACCCAAATTGGAGCCGACTTATTCAAATCTGTAGCAGGGTCGAAACCTGGTTTCCAATAAACCCATGGACCTGACAACAGAGTCACCACCAAGTCCTCCGCAGTCATGAATCTAAACAGGAAAATACCACCAGCCATCGCGCAGATCTCCACACTACCCTTAAGGCACCATTTTTCCACAACCCATTTCCGAACCATATCCACCATTGGACGGTAAGAAAGAAATCTACCCACTACAACATTCTACATGGAGGAGAGAATCCTATCACAAATCAAATCAGGAATGTCAAACTCCGTTCCAGAAGTCGTGACAACCTCAGGTAAAGAAGAAAACAAGGAGGAGACTTGTTTGCCATTGGATAGCACATCCTTCCAATCGACAATCAGAGAGATCTCCACTGTCGGCACAGAAGATTCGTTTGGAACTGCCAAAATCTTCGAAAAGCCCGTAGGTGAAAGCACTGTCCCTGCAGGGGTGGTGCCCGACAGACACGAGCCCAAAAGAGAGGAGCACAGGTCAAGGGGGGGCAGAGAGGGGCCATTGGGTACCCCCAAAACAGAGTCCACCATGCACACAGGAAGTTCAAACACATGGCCATTTTATGATGTTGATTATAAGAGTTTAGATTAATAATCTTAATGGAGTTACTTAGAATGAGCTCAAAGAGGCTACTAAAGAGTTATTTTATTTTATTTCATTTACTTAAGAATTATTTTATAGTTTTTTTTCAAATCTATGTTGGTTATGTTTTATTTTTTATGTATATCCTCATGACCAATATCTTGCTATTATAGAACACCTCTTAACTTAATTAGATTACAAATTTATAAATTATTGTAAATTATATATTATAAAATATAGATTTATGAATTAAATTGTAAATTAGATCATAAATAATGATAAATTATAAAATTATAAATTAAATTGTAAATTAAAATATATAAAATATATTCTTTAATTTATGTTAACTTATAAATTATTAATTTTTATTACATATTTAATAAATTAAATTTAGTGATACTAGATTTCCACAATCCATGAAGAATGTAGCTGATTGTGTATATTTTTTTTGCATCAACATTTCGGATCACACTCTATGATGTGATCCATCATCAGGATAGAAGAGAGCATAAGGAGTGAAATGCATATTTGCAAACCAAGAATGGCCTAAAAAGGAGAAAAGGGGTAGGAAAGGTTGGCACAATAACCAAGGAGGAAAAAAATCAAAACAAGAGAAAACTCAAGAAATCATAAAAACTAAGGATTAAAATCCTAATGTAATACAACATTTCCTAATAATGAATGGAAATAATGTATTATTGTGTATTATTTAAGAGAAATAGATATATATACAAAAAACTAATAAACATTAAAATGTATAAAGATAAAAATCAAATAGATATATAAAAATATATATGCACACACAATTACACACAAATTTATATCTTTCTATATTTATATATAAAGATAAAATGTAAATTAGATATATAAAGAAAAAATATATAAAATACATATATAAAGATAAAAATGCAAATAGACTATAAGAAAAAATGCAATTAGATATATAAAGATGAAATGCAATTAGGCATAAAAAGAAAAAATATTAAAAATATATATATACACACATGTAAATATATAAGAATAAAACACTGCAAATAAATTAAATAAACATAAATAATATATGTATATAAAGAAAGTAAAAAATATATAAATATGTATATATACATATATACACATGTAAATGTGTGTATATATATATAGAATCATATCTATATATATACATACATATATGTATAAAAATATATAGACACAATAATGAAAATAAATATAGGATCATATTTGTATATATATATATATATGTGTGTGTGTGTGTGTGTGTGTATGTATGAATGGATAAATACATATACAATAAAATAAAACTTAAAAAAATAAAGATAAAATGCGAATAGAAAAACAAAAATATAAATACATACACTCACACGATCCAAACACAAATATATATATATATATAATAAAAGAACTTAAAATTATAAAGATAAAATGTGAATAGAAAAATACAAATACAAATATATACACTCACACAACCACATATATATAAATTTCATATAAATATATATATAAACACTCACATACAAGAAAAAATGAAAGAACAAAAGAACAAAAGAAAAGAAAACTCAAGAAAGCAAAAAATTAAAAGCTAAGGATTAAAATCCTAATGTAATACAACATATCTATGCGATTTTTATGTTTATTGATTTTATTTGTATATATATCTATTTATCTTAAATAATATATAATAATACATTATTTCCATTCATTATTATGATATGTGTATGTATTTGTATTTTTATTTTTCTATTTGCATTTTATCTTTATAATTTTATGTTTTCTTTTATTATATATATATATATATATATATATATATACACATATATATTTGCAGTGCTTTATTCTTATATATTTACATGCATGTATATTTGTTTTATATATTTTATCTTTTTATGTCTAATTGCATCTCATCTTTGTATATCTAATTGCATTTTTTCTTATATTTCTATTTGCATTTTTATCTTTATATATATATATATATATAATTTATGTTTATTTAATTTATTTGCAGTGTTTTTTATATATTTTATCTTTTTATGCCTAATTGCATCTCATCTTTGTATATCTAATTGCATTTTTTCTTATATTTCTATTTGCATTTTTATCTTATATGCATTTTATATATTTTTTCTTTATATATCTAATTGCATTTTATCTTTATATATAAATATAGAAAGATATACATTTGTGTGTCTGTGCGTATATATTTTTATATATCTATTTGATTTTTATCTTTATATATTTTTATGTTTATTGATTTTATTTGTATATATATCTATTTCTCTTAAATAATACATTATTTCCATTCATTATTATGATATGTTGTATTACATTAAGATTTTAATCCTTAACTTTTAATTTTTTGCTTTCTTGAATTTTCTCTTCTTTTGTTCTTTTATTCTTTGTTTCTTCTTTTATGTGTGAGTGTTTATATATATGTGTGTGTGTGTGAGTGTATGTATTCGTATTTTTATTTTTCTATTCGCATTTTATCTTTATAATTTTATGTTATATTATATATATATATATATATATATTTGTGTTTGGATCCTATGAGTGTATGTATTTATATTTTTGTTTTTCTATTCGCATTTTATCTTTATTTTTTTAAGTTTTATTTTATTATATATGTATTTATCCATTCATACATACATATATATATGTATATATATATACATATAAATGTATGTATGTATATATATATATATATATATATGTATGTATGTATATGTATATATATATACATATATATATACATACATATATATATGTATATATATATATATACATATATATATACATACATATATATATATGTATATATATATACATATATATACAAATATGATCATGTATTTATTTTCATTATTGTGTGTATATTTTTATACATATAAATGTATGTATATATACATATTTATATATATTTTACTTTATTTATATACATATATTAGATATAGAATTAGATAAAAATAAAATACAAAAAGAAAATGTGAATAGAAATACAAATACATACACTCACACAACCACATATATATATATATATAAAAACACAAACCTAGATGGTTCCATTGGTCGTAAGGTGTTTCACAAGGCCACCGACACCGATCTCTACCTCCTCTTGTCTTCTCATCACCATCCCAGCCAAAATTTTGGTGTTCTCAAAACCTTGACCTGGAGAGCCTACCAAATTTGTGATGATGAAAAATTAACGCAAGAGTTGATGCACCTTTGTCAAGTTTTCAAATTAAATGGTTACTCAAGCAAAAAAACCTCTAGGTCTTTCAACCAAACTAAATCCAACTTCTTTTCTAGGTCCAATCCTAACCATACCTATGCCCCCCCTTTTGTCTCCCTTCCTTTTGTTGATGGAATCTCCCAAATCTCTAAGATCCTTCTTTAAAAAGGCCTTTGTTGTGTCTTTAAACCCCTTTCAACCCTAAGGAAGTGTATCCCATCCCTCAAAGACTCCAAGGACATCTTTCTCGAATCTGGAGTCTATAAGATTGTTTGTTCCTATGGTACTCCTTATATAGGTGAAATTGGTCATGCCTTTTGCACCAAAATCAAAGAGCATAGTGTCAACATTAGGCACGAGCATACCTGTAAATCCGCCCTAGCCAGCCACTCCTCTTCCACCAAGCATCACATATGTCTTGAAAATACCCAAATCTTAGCCAAAGAAGATAATTTCTTCAAGAGGAAACTGAAAGAAGCCATAGAAATACACCATCATCCTCACAATCTCAATCGTGATGAGGGATGAAATCTTAGTCTACCCTGGCATTCGTTGCTTTCCAACTTGATATCTCATTAGCACCTATCTCTCCACTAGGTTTCCCTCTTCCCACCTGTTGTTGTTCCCTCCCCTTTCTCCCTTGTGTTCTTTAGTTCCCCCTTCTGTCCTCCCTTCTCTTTAGTCATTCCTTCCTTTTCGTTGTTTCTTGCCTTTTCTCCCTTGCTCTCCCCATCTCCCCCTTCCCCTCCTCTTGTGTTTGTCTCCTCTCTTAGTTTTACTAGGTTTGTCTCTTATTTTTCTATCTTTGTCTTTCATTCTCTCGTCTCCTTCCTTTGGTTTCTCCTTTTGGTATTCTTGTGTTTCTCTTTTTGATTTGGATTTTAATCTTTTTCCTTGTATCTTTTGGTTATTTTTCTCCTTCCTTCTTTTAGTCGTGTCCTTGCCTATCCTAGTTTTTTTGCCATATTTTTTTGTTTGTCTTTTCTTCTCTCTTGTTCTTTTATTTTTTCATTTCTTCTTGTGTTTGTTTGTGTTTATATATATTTTTATATATATATGGTTGTGTGAGTGTATGTATTTGTATTTTTATTTTTCTATTCGCATTTTATCTTTATATTTTTAAGTTCTTTTATTATATACATATTTGTGTTTGGTTGTGTGTGTATGTATTTATATTTTTGTTTTTCTATTCGCATTTTTTTTTTTTTTTAAGTTTTATTTTATTGTATATGTATTTATCCATTCATATATATATATATATATATATAAATAAATATAGTCATGTATTTATTTTCATTATTGTGTGTGTATATTTTTATACATATATATGTATGTATATATATAGATATGGTTCTATATATATATATTGCTTTATTTATATATATATATATATTATTTTTGTTTATTTAATTTATTTGCAGTGCTTTATTCTTATATATTTGCATGTGTGTATATTTATTTTTAATATATTTTATCTTTTTATGTCTAATTGCATTTCATCTTTGTATATCTAATTGCATTTTTCTTATATTTCTATTTGTATTTTTTATGTTTATATATGAAATTTATATATATATTTTTATATATCTAATTGCATTTTATCTTTATATATAAATATAGAAAGATATAAATCTGTGTGAGTGTGCGAATATATATATATATATATATATATCTCCTAAATAATACATAATAATACATTATTTTCATTCATTATTATGATATGTTGTTTTACATTAGGATTTTAATCCTTAGCTTTTAATTTTTTGCATTCTTGAATTTTCTCTTCTTTTGTTCTTTTATTTTTTCGTTTTTTTTGTATGTGTGAGTGTTTATATATATATATATATATATATATATATATTTATTTATTTATATGGATCCCACAATAATGGGTTACACTTTTTGGCCAAACTTGACATTGAAAACAACATTTTCACGATCTTCACTTTCACAAATAGAAGCTAAACCATTGAAGATGAAGCAAACTAGTGATTTGTGATATTTTGTGTTGAGAATCTAATTATATTTTTTAAAAAATTAAAAAATAAATTGTGAATTATTTTATGTAGTTTTTATTAACTTATTTTTTTTACTAAACATCATTTTCAAAAACTGATGCTTACTTTCAGCTGCATAACTTTTTTTATAGAAAGCATACAATTCTAATTTTTTAAATACAGTGTTTTCACACCATTATCTAGTGGATGGATATTTTTTCATAATTTTTTGTTGCATATATATTTTTTAATTAATTTTCTAATTCAGAGTAATTATAATTTGGATATATTATACTTTCAGCTGCATAACTTTTTTTGTATTCATTTGAATTAACTTATTTTTTTTTTGTTGGAATAAGGACATCAATAGCTAGTGTACATGCATTTTTAAGAATTTTTTTTCTCTCTTTTCCTATTTTTCCGTATGTGTGAAATAAAGACCTCGATGTTCATTGAAAAACCTACATTCACAAGAAATAAAAAATAAATATAATAATAAAATTAAATATATTTAAAATTATACTTTTTGGGAAGCTTATAATAAGGACTACATGTTTACAAAAAAATAATTTTAAATTAATTAATTTGATCCCCTAAAAGGTAAATCAAAAGTGGTTTTTTATCAGCATTTTGATAGGTGTAGAGGAGACTCCATTATAGGTATGGTTTAAAACTAGCGGCTTTCTATCCAAGGGGGTTTGATATAAGTGGGTTTGATCAAACCCTCTTCAATTAAAACCCTTAAAATGGAACCTTTTTAAAGCTTAAATCATTATATTTCTAAAAATATGTGATTTCAGCAAAAATCAAGATGTCCCAAAAAGTGTAACGCATTATTGTGGCAGCACCCATATATATATATGGGGTTGCGTGAGTGTATGTATTTGTATTTTTATTTTTATATTCACACTTTATCTTTATAATTTTATGTTCTTTTATTATATATATCTATTTGTGTTTGGATCGTGTGAGTGTATATATTTATATTTTTGTTTTTCTATTCACATTGTATCTTTAATTTTTTAAGTTTTATTTTATTGTATATGTATTTATCCATTCATACATTTATATATATATATATATATATATATACAAATATGGTCATGTATTTATTTTCATTATTGTGTGTATATTTTTATACATATATATGTATGTATATATAGATATGGTTCTATATATATTATATAATATATATACACATTTACGTGTGCATATATGTATATATACATATTTATATATTTTGCTTTATTTATATATATATTTTATTTATGTTTATTTAATTTATTTGCAGTATTTTATTCTTATATATTTACATGTGTGTATATTTGTTTTTTACATATTTTTTTCTTTTTATGCCTAATTGCATTTCATCTTTATATATCTAATTGCATTTTTTCTTATATTCTATTTGCATTTTTATCTTTATATATGTATTTTATATATTTTATCTTTATATATCTAATTTATATTTTATCTTTATATATAAATATAGAAAGATATAAATTTGTTTGTAATTATGTGAGTGTGTGCATATATATTTTTATATATCTATTTGATTATTATTTTTATGTTTATTAATTTTTTGTATATATATCTATTTCTCTTAAATAATACATTATTTCCATGCATTATTAGGATATGTTGTATTACATTAGGATTTTAATCCTTAGCTTTTTTGCTTTCTTGAGTTTTCTCTTGATTTGATTTTTTTCCTCCTTGGTTATTGTGCCAATCTTTCCTACCCCCTTTCTCCTTTTTAGGTTGTTCTTGGTCTACAAATATGCATTTCACTCCTTAAGCTCTCTTCTATCTTGATGATGGATAATAGAGTGTGATCTGAAATGTTGATGCAAAAAAAAATATACACAATTTAAATTTAGATAACTCATCCCCTCGCCTCTTGTGCATCCCACCAAAATATGAAAAAAAAAGAAGAGAAAACAAGAGCATCTAATATTTGAAAAAAAGAAAGAGAAAGAAACGATCATTTGAAATTTGAAAAAAGAAGAAAAAAACAACCGACATTTATTTATATTTAGGAATGAACTAGTCGTTACACTGTTGTACAATTTTCTTCAAATACTTTGACATTCCTCATTTTTGTAAATTAAGCAATCTTGCACTCTCCATTTCCTTTTTCTTCCTGGTGAAAATACCCATTCACAGTAATTTTTTGGATATTGCAATTTTCTGGCATAGCTGCCCAATTTCAATGCAGTGGCTGGAATTTCCCTAGCTGCAGCAGTAATGTCCCTCAAGTAAAACTTTATGATTTATGCTTTGACTAGTTAATTCAAATGCATAGGGAATGTTATATATTGACCCATGGTAATTGGATTGTGCAGCTATTTTAGAATTGCTTGGGGAGCCTCTACCCATCAGGGGAAAATCAATAATGTGGACTATGGTATAAAAACTCATCCACTGCATATACAATGTTTAATGTGTTTAATGCTTTGGGAGACATCACCTTTGCTTATGTTGGGAACAATGTGGTCCTATACCATCAAAACCAGATAAACCATCAAAGGATCCTATGTGGCAAGGAGTAATAGTTGCATACATCATTTTTTCTATCTGTTACTTCCCTATAGAACTGGTCGGTTTTTGGGCTTATGGAAACTTTGTTGAGGACAATATTCTACTTATTGCAGTAGCAAACATGATGATGGTTTTCCATGTGATTGGAAGATATAAAGTATATATTTATTTTTCATGTAATAAAATCATTAGTATGGTATTTACATGTTCACTATGTGCTCAATAGATTAATTGAGTAATTGTTCTCTTTTGGTATAATAATTTCTATAAATTCAGTTGTGTTTGACCTGCTTCATTGCTTATAAGTGAGTTTGATCTAGTGATCTTAAGTTGTTACATTGTAGCACATAGATGCTCCTGTTATGATTTTTTCCAATGTCCTGAAGCGAACAAGAGGGTCTCTCCTTGATGTTGCAGGTGGTAGGTGTACAGAGGGTCTCTCCTTGTGTAGCACCCATCTGTTTTTCTCTTTTGATTAGATAGTGTTCTACTTTGTTATCATTTGTTTATTGTTAGAACTTTGACTATGATAGACTATGATGCTTTGTTATTATGTGATCGTTAACTTTGGAGCGATGTGGATTTTATATTATGATGTGATGGTACCTTATTTTGATGTTATTATTATGACATGCTTTTGATTAGCATAATGGTTATTTGAATTAATATTTCTATATGCTCATGAGTAGATTATTGATGTTAGATTCATCAATGTTGTGACATTTTATTGGTGAAGGGAATGGAACTGCATCACTCACATGCAAGCGCCCTACGATTCCACGATTCTCTCTTCACGGTGTGTTTTATTATGATATATATGCATGTTCGATATATGCTTTGTTTGTAGGTTTGTAGGTACAGGACATCGACTCCACCTAGTTTCACAAGTTTGAGTGTGTCCATTTCCCAATGGTATTGTTGATTGGGAGATAGTAGTTAGGTTTCCTGTGTCTAGCCACCATCCTAGTCATAGTGTGTCGCCAGTTTTAGTTGAATTTGTTGTTATAATGTTGTTCAATTTTTCCTTGATTTTATTTATATTGTAAAGTGTGTTAAAGGTAAATAAATGATTTAAATATTTTAGTTGATTATTTAATTAATCTTGTTTATTATGTTAGAAGATGGTAATTTAATTTAATTAATTAATTTAATCTATTTGGTAAAATAATTTAATCTTAGGACTACATTTATTTTATTAATTAATTAAATTAGTTAAATTAATTTTAAATTAGAAATACTATGTATTTTTGAAATTATTAAAATGTTTTAATTTCTAGAAATACCTAAGGGATTGGTGTTAATTGATTTTGAAAGATATTTTGTTTTCAACATGTGTTTGGAAATATTAATGATGGTTGTTGGGAAAAATGTTTTCACAGAGGGAATAATGGTTGTAACCATGAGAGGTGAGAAATTTCTTCATGGAAGAGAGGAGAGGATATTTTGTGGGGAAAGGTTGTTTAAAATTAAGTTGTGTTGTTGTATTCTGGTTGTTAAAATTTTGGGGAAAAAAAGACAGTATCGGGAAAGTTCTTTGTGCTCTGGAATTTTTTTGTTTCTGGAGGAAGCTCTGGTTGATCTGGAAGAATCTTAATTCTGAGGAAGAGTTTTTACACCAATCCACATCCTATCAAGCATTGGAATTCAGGTTCCTCTATTATTTTAGTTAATTTCATTTTATAAAAAATTTCTTAGATTAAATTACTGTCTAGAAAAAGATTGCATGTGCAAATTATGAAGCTTTTGAGTTTTTGTTTAAATTGAAAATGTTGTGTCTAAAAATTTTTGTGTAATCTTCTATTGAAATTTTGCAAGTTTTAATTGGGATTGTTGTAAACAATGAAAAACCCAGAAAAAAAAACATTAGGGATCTAGAAAAATCTCTGTTGGGAAGAAATTAAACTCTCTGTAGAAAATTCTTCTGTAGAAATAAACCTCTCAAGAAATTTGGGTAAGAGTTATCTGTAGAGAAATATTGCACCAATTTACTATTGGATTTTTTTTCTATAGAAAATGATTGCTTCCCTTTAAATTTGTTTGTCTGAAGAAAATTTAGAAATACCCATGTGTTGAAAATTGCTTCTCTCTGTAAAATTTGTGTATCTTCCTATAGAATACATTTTGAAAAATTATTTCCCCGATTAGAGTAAAGATCTGATTAAATTTGTAAATATATGTTGATATATATATATATATATATATATATATACATATACATATATATTTATAAACATATATATTCTTATTTTATTTGGAGGCTCTGTAAAATTCTTTTGAAAACCTTGTATTGTTCTTTTTTTCCGTACGACGATTTCTCAGGGATTTATTTTGTTTGGAAGTTTTTATTTTTAATGATTGTTTATATGGGAGAGGGTGTGGGGAGGTGCTACCCCCACCACTGCCCCCATAAGGGAGCAACATTGTGGAGATAGTCCCTCCACAGCCCCCCCATAAACCTACGGTTGCGGGCACTGTTGGGAGGCTCGGTTGTATGTATGTAGTCAGCCTTCCCCAAACATATGCATACCTTCCAATTGGGACTCCATCAGCTTGGTATATGCGATTTAATTTTATTAAGTTTTTTTTTTAGGTTTTTTTTAATATATGGTATATATATATAAATATGGTATATATATATATTAAACATATGGTTATTTGGTTTTTAAAAAAAAGTATTTTAGATTAAATAAATAAATAATATTTTATGTATATATAATTATTGGTGTATATATATATAAATAATTATATATATATATATATATATATGAATATATTTATTTATATATATTTTACAATTGGTGCATGCATAATATGCACAGATAGAAGATTTGAATGAAATAATCTTTAAGTATAAATTTATATTTTTGTTAAAAGTAATTGAGGAATTGAAGTTACAGATAAAATTAGATTTTCCTTCTCTGTTTGTAAAGGGATTTTATTTTATTTACTTATTTGGGCAATAACTTCACTCTAAATCATTGAAGGGGAAATTGGATTTAGGATATCCGAAGAGTAGTTTTATTTCCTGTTTTATTGCCCTTTGTATGTAATTTATTTTGTTCTCATTTTGGGCATATTTGTTTAGAAGCATTAGTAAGACTTCTAGTTGTGTTATTAGATTTGGGGATTGTTATGTTTTATTGTCATCCTTTCATTTCCCTTGGGTATTGTGTTCAGTTGAACTCAGTGAGTCACTTGGTTACCACAAATGAGGATGTGTTGCCTCTTATGTTTGGAGTGGAATCTGTAATGTATTGCCTCCTATGTTTGGAGTAGATTTTTTAATGTGTTGCCTCCTATGTTTGGAGTGGAATTTGTTATGTGTTGCCTCCTTTAGTTTGGAGTGGAATTCATTGTCCAGTTTTGTGCACTATGTTACCCTTGGGTGTTGGTTTTGATCTATGTGTTGTCAATAGGAGATGGCTTTTGTTAGGGGCTAGAGCCCTAAAGAGCTAAACTGGGCAGCCTTTCAAAAGTAGTTAATCAAGTGAAAACATTAATTCTAAAGTAATTAGGGGATTGGGTAGAAACTCATACCAATTCAAATAAGATAGCCTCACTCATGGAATCAAGTGCTCATTTGGGCTTGGGATGAGTGGGAAGGCCTGGAATGGCGAAGGTCATTTGCCTTGTCTCTTTGAGAGGTAAGTTGATCCTGCATGAGTGAGAATGGGGGTCGAGGATCGGTTGAGGTTGCCAGGGTTTAACCAGTTAGGGGGCTGGTAACCTGTGAAGGTCCAAATTGGGTAACCCATGTCGATCTGGTGTGATGCACTCTTCCTATGACAACAGTTTGTGTGTATGGTTTAGTTGACATACTCAATTATTATAACTCTGGAAGCAATGTAACCAATGTTTAGTGTTGTATTTGTATGTAATCAGTTTAGTCTTGTGATAGTCTATGTCTAGAGGTAGTGGATCTAGTCTAGGAATCCTTGTTACTATCTCCTAGCACGAGGGGTGGGCCTTCAGGTACCACTTGTTTGGGTGGAACGTGCACTTTACTCTGTTGAGTTCCCTTCTTATGTTCATGATGGAGAGATCTTCTAGTTGGAGAGCTCGTGTGTACCAGTTGTTTTATTCCATTTGATTATTATTCCAGTTGGACATTTGCATTAATATTACTCCTCAATTGTGTTCGAGGAGGACTCTTGTAAATTATAACACTTATGTATAATCTTCCTCATTCTAGGAATGAGTATTGTAAACACTATTTGAAATTAATGTAATCCATGGAACTTCATGTATTTATATCTTATGTGATGTTTAATTCTTTGAATGTATGTTCTTTAAATTCATGAGTAATTAATTGTATGCTATGAATGAGTTAATGTTTATGTTATAGGATTTAGTTGTAAGCTTAGTCGTGTACCTTAGAGGATGTTTACGATAGTGTAGTGAACCTTTCATGTTATTATTGCACTTTAAAAGAAAAAAAATTGTACGCTTTCGTAGTAATTGCATCTTCCTCTAGGGTTACATGGCGGAGCGTTACACCCTGAAGCAATTGTTAGTATTTGTTATTAGACTTTGAGGGGATCGGCAGTTTTGAGAGAAAGTGAGAAAGAGGATATGTCAATCTGCAGAGAAGAGTCTGAGAGTTGGACAGCCAATTCAAATACAGTACCAAGTTTATTGCAACAGTTTCCTCATGTTTGATCTGCAGGTTGTCAAGTGAGATTCCTTTTGACGCATCTTCAAGAAAAGGATGGAACTCAAAGGAGGTCAATCCAAAGCTATGTGAAAAGCTAGTCAGATGAATTCCAGTGGCTTTGAGCACATTCATGTCTCTTCCAAACCCACTTATACGAAGAGATGGAACATCTTTGAGCTCAAACAGGGACTAAATCAAAGAAGACCATTGAATACCATGGAAAACATCAAAATCAACTATGTGAAGCTATATCCTCCCCTCAAAAGCTTCAATTATGGCTTGAATTTTCATAAGATGAGCTTTAGACTGATAGAAAGGAGACACTCTGTAAAATTCTATATGTGCTTCAAACTGTAATTGATCTGAGTTCTCTGCAACTACTTTGTTCTCACTTAGAAGATGGGTTGGGTGACTTCAACACTTATAAGAGAAAGATGGAGATGGTAGTGCGGAAGCAGTTGTCTGTATTCTCACCATTGTTGTCAGTAACATCACAATATTAAAAAAAAGGGTATGTCATTTCTTTCCAACCACAATTTTTTTTACTTTTCTTTTTAAAAATCTAGTCACTTAGAAACGATGCAATTAGTTGAGGTGAGAGGGGAAACATAGGTCTATGTGAAATATAAAATAAGATCTCTTTAACATAAATATGAGACATATCAATATATAGAAATATCACATATTAAATGCATATATATTTAATATTCACTATTGTTTTAGAGATTTAAAAATAAAAATAAAATAAAATTATTCAATTTAATATTATTCTAATACATGCTATATATTTTTCAAAACAAATTGCAGCATTTTTAAAAAAAAATCTAACATGTTACCTAATTTTTTTTTAATGTATTCATTTGTTATTACATGATTTTGATTTAGATAAGGATGGATGAACTCTTGCATGAAGAGAAAAATGCAATAGATTGAATTAATTATAGCAAAAAAAACATGCAAAAAAGTAATAATCTTTAGACAAGAAAAATGCAAAAGACCTCGTTTATCTCATAAAGAACATTTATATGTCTCCTAACCCTCTCTAACTTCAATCTAACCCAATGTGTTTCTAAGGTGTCAATAAAGAAATAACCAAAGCAGTTCCAAATAAATTGTTAACATTTTCCTCCTAATTTAGTTCTATATTTGGTGGCACATCATCCAACTCTCATTTATAAAACTTTAAACCTCTTGGTTTAGTCATGTGACCGACTTGTGGAAATGTAAGACCCCTCCGTTTTTCTCTTTTGACCGAACAGTGTTCTGTTTGGTTAGGCCTTATTTTCTATTAGTGCTTTGACCTTGGTACTTGGTATTTTATCCTGATGTTATTATTATGTCATGCTTTGAATTAGCATAGTGAATAATTGAATTAATGATGTTTATGTTTTTGATTACATTAATGATGTTAGATTCGTCAGTCACTGATATTGTATTGGTGAAGGGGACGGATCGCATCACTTGCTTGTGAGCATCCTACGACTCTATGATTTCTTCTTCATGGTGTGTTTTAATTTTAACATATATATATGCATGTGGATATACTCTGTATTTGCAGGTTGACAGGTACAGGACATCAACTCCACCTGGTTTCACAGGTGAGAGCGTGTTCAATACCCAACGGTATTCGATTGGGAGATAGTAGCTAGGTTTTTCATACCAAGTCATCACCCTAGTCTTAGTGTGTCGTCTGGTGTTAGTCGAGTTGTGTTGCTTTCATGATTGATCATCTTGCCTGGATTTATTTAATTGCAAGTTAAAAAGGGTAATCATATGGCTGTATGTATTTAATTTGTGAAATTGAAATTGTACTGGAATTATGTTAATAACGTAATTTATTTTATTAATTAATAAATAATTTAAATCTTGGATTAGATTTATTTTATTAATTAATTAAATTAATTATGTTGAAATGAAGTTAATTATGCATTTTGGAAATTATAGATTTTATTGAATTGAAATTAAGTTGAAAAACTTGAGAATAATTTAAATTTCATTTTTGAAAATTAGAGAATGCAAAAATTGGAAAATAGAGTTTTTCAGAGATATTTTCAAAAGTTTGACTTTGGGGGTTAAATAGATATCTTTTTTCATTTTTGGGGATTATGAGATTTTTGGATAATTTTGGAAGAAGATGAAAAAATGGAGAAGGGAAGGAATTTTTGCTTTTGGAGGTTTTGGATTTGCTTGGAGGAACTGAAATCTGAAGGAGAATGGTTGCACCCTTTTGGATCTTTTCAAACTTCTGGAAACCAGGTTCTTATGATTCAATTTAAAAATTTATGTTTTGAAATGTTGTTTGCAATTCATGTTTGGAAAATTCAAAAAAAAAGGGAAAAAAAAAGAATTTGGATGAAAACCCATCTTAGATCTTGTTTTCAAAACCTAAATTTGTATTTGAAAGTTAGATTTCTCAAATCAAAACAAAAAAATGTTCTTGGCTGAATTTAAATGAATTATTCAAATGATCTCTCAATCTAAATGAAGTTTTGTCAAATTCATATATATGTATATGTATATACATAGTTATACATATATATATTGTTAAATATTCTGGTTAGGGGAAAGTTATGCTAAAAAAATAAAAAATGTAAAACCCTGTATAAGGGTGTGGACTTCAAAAAAATCCGCAGGGAATGATTTTCGGATTTTATAAAAATCCGCATAGGGTTTCGGATTTCATTTTTTGGTAAAAAATTTTTTAAAAAAAAAGAAAATAAACCAGGGTTGGGGAAGGCGCTGGGGGCTCACCCCCACCGCGCCCCCCATGGTAGGCGTGTGGGGGGAAGCCGCGCCCGGCGCGACCCCCTCACTGGCCGCGTATGAAGCTTGGGGAAGGGCTGTGTGAATACACAACCACCCCATATAAATGGGGTCGACTGTGTATTCACACAGTCGGCTCCTACTATTTTGGCGTGTCCTCCACCACAAACCGCGGATGCACACCCCGATGCGGGTGTTGACCCAAAATAAAATTCGTTGTTTTTTATTATTAAAATATATTTAATATTTTAATATTATGAGTTTATAATATTAGAATATATTTAATATTTTAATATTATATTTTTATAATGTTAAAATATTAATATATATATATATATATATAATTTTGATATATAGATGTTTTTCTTTTGTTGTGGTTATAAATTTAATATGCAAAAAAAAAATGCTAACTTTCTAAATGTCATTTGAATATAATTGAGGGAATTAGTTTTGATAATAAATAATATATTTTCGAGTCAAGTTAACTATTTCAAATGGCGATATTGATGCGGAGAAACGATAATTATTTTAAAAGCAATGTAATTGTTTTACATGTCGAACAGGTTAACTTTCATCATTTAAATGCAAGTAAGGAAATTAAATGATTAGTGTTAATTTCTCCTTAATCTGAAAAGACGTAATTTTTAATTCAGATATGGATGCAATAAATTATTGAATGTAATGAGGAAATGGATTTAATGAATCCAAAATTAGTTTAATTCCTCGCAACTTTCCTTCGTGATATTTCCTTGGTGTTCTTGTTTGGGAAATGGGTCAAGTGTCTTAAATCTGTAAGTCTTCCAGAGGACCCTAGAGGTTGGGGTTTGTCGTCTTGTGATGTCGACTGCTGGTTAATTCCCTTGGGTAGTGCATGGTGTATGGTTAGTGTCTACCCGATTCCACGAAAGAGAATGTTTTGTTACCTCCTGAGAAAGGAGTGGAATTTGTAATGTGTGCCTCCTTGTCAGGAGCTGTCAGGAGCACTTTTTGTTATTGTTGTTACCTCCAGTGTTTGGAGATGGTTTTATTCTTGTTGCTCTTGAGAAAGGAGTGAATTTTTTAATGTATGTATCCTTGTCAGGAGCGGTCGGGAGCGGCCTTGTTAAGTGGTTGTTGCCTCCACTGTTGGAGTGTGTTTCAGTTTGTGTCGCCTCCTGAGAAAGGAGAGGTCGTGATGGCTTGTTTGTTGCACCTTGGTGTCATTGATGTTTGGATGGTGTGTGTGTTGTGAAGTAGAAGAGTGGCTTATAACGGGGGTCAACACCCGAAGTGGTGTCAAGGATAACTCATTGTAAGTTATTTAATCAAGTGATAACTAAAACAATACTTAGGAGCTTAGGACTAACTTCACACTAATCAAGATTTTAATGCCTCACTCATAGACCCAAGTGCTCGGTTAGGTTTGGGATGAGATGGGAAGGCTTGTAATGGCAAGGTCATCTATCTTATCTGTAGGAAAGGTATTTGGCTCCGCATGAGTGAGTATGGGGGCCAAGATTCGGTAAAGGTCACCAGGATAACCTTTTCTTGTGGGGGTCGGAGCCTATGAAGATTCCCAAGGATAACCCATGACGAGTTGTGTGATGACACTCTATCTAGGACAACAATCGGTCTTTGTTTTAGGGGTATGGTCTCTTTGACATACCTGATGTGACCATAGTTGGTATTCGATTTTGTGGGTATGGTTTCCTTAACATACCTAGTGTGACCATAGTTGGTATTTGATTTTGTGGGTATGGTTTCCTTAACATACCTTGTGTGACTATAGTTGGTATTCGATTATTATGTGTATGGTTCTCTTAACATACTTGTTCTGCTTTGTTTCTGGAAGCAATGTGACCATGTAGAGTTGTCTTTGTGTGTTTCTCGTGATGCTCTTGAGATGTACTTTTGGTGTACTTATTTTGTACATATGCGGTGCTTGAGTTGTACTTGCTATGTGCTTGTGTGGCATGTGATTGGTTGATTCAGTTGGGTTCAGTTTTTGTTAGCCTATGTCTAGAGGTAGATGGTCTTGACTAGGATTCTTGGTTACTATCTCCTAGCACGGGGGGTGGGCCTTTGGGTTCCACTTGGTTGGGTGGCGTGCACCTTAATCTGTTGGGTTCTATTTTCATGTTCTTGTGGATGAGACTTCCAGTTGGAGAGCTCGTGGAATTCAGTTTTAGATTCTTGCTTTATTTCATTTCAGTTGATCTTGTATTATTTTACCCCTCATTTGTTAGCGAGGTGGAAGTTGTAACTGTAACCTTATTTATTGGACTTGCCTCATTTGGGGAATGAGAGTTGTAATTGTAATATTTAATTATGGATAAATGAGTTTGAAAGTTATCTATTATGTTTGGATGTAATTTATCTTGTATGGAATGTATGCGTACCTATTATCTTGAGTAGATAAATGTTATGGTTTCTTTTATGTTGTTGTTGTTGTGGGTTGTTAAGTAGTTTCTATCCCGTAACCTTAGGGGATGGTTGCATTGGGAAGCGAACTTGTATATTAATTGTACTTAAACAAACAAAAAAAGCTTGTTTAAGTAGTTGTTTGCATCATCCTCTAGGGTTGCGTGGCAGGGCGTTACAGGAAAACACACAAGCCCTCATTTATATCAAAGATAATATTGGCCTATCTTCTATCTTTGTCTCTATCTTTAATTTCTAGGGTGTTAACAAAGAAATAATAAATAAATTCAAATAAATTGTTAATATTAGAAAAACGTTCTTCTCCTAACTTTTCAATTATATTAACATTATATTTACTTTCATATTTGGTGGCATATCATCAAATCCTCTCTTTTAAAATTATAAATCTGTTAGTTCAAAGTTCTATAGTGAGGTTATTTTGTTATACTTTAGCAAGTCGACCTCCATGATTCAATACATAGTGATTTGATAAGCCTCTCCATTAAAAATAAAATAAAATTATATGCTCCAAACATTATAGCAACCAATATGGTATCTAACACATTCAATATGTTTTATTTTCTTATTTGCCTATGGTTGGTCTAGTTGTTGTCGTTCTTATCATATTGACCATCATTTATCTAATCATCATTCATCCTCTCTCTCTCTCTCTCTCACACACACACACACACCAAAAATGTTTATAGGGTGTTAACAAAGAAATAATAAAGAATTTCAAATAAATTGTTATTATTAGAAAAACATTCTTCTCCTAAATTTTCAATTATATTAACATTATATTTACTTCCATTTTTGGTGGCATATCATGGAACCCTCTCTTTTAAAATTCTAAATCTCTTAGTTCAAAGTTTTATAGTGGCATTATTTTTTTATGCTTTAGCAAGTCAACCTCCATGATTCAAGAATTATAGTAATTTGGGAGAGAGAGAGAGGGGGGGGGGAGGGACAAGGATAGGGAGAGGGAGAGGGAGAGAGGAAACCCAAAGAGGGAGGAAGAGAGGGACAAGGTTTTATCATCAAATCTCCAAGATTAACCTATTCAACATCCAATATCATATATAATAATACCATTTATATAACAATACTATTCACATGTAATATTGGGGGAGAGGGGGGGAGAGAGTCAGAGACATAGATAGTGACAAAGACAGAGACAAAGACAAGAAGAGATAGAGATAGAAGGAGGGAGAGAGACAAAGACAGAGACAGAGAGAGGGGAGGACGGAGGGATGGAGGGACAAAGTGATGGAGGGAGGGGGAGAGAGAGAGGGAGGGAGGGAGGAAGGGAGGGTGAGAGAGAGAGAGAGAGAAGTGGAACAAGGACATGGAGAGGGAGAGTGTAACACCTCTCCAACCTTAGCCTAGGTAAGATGGTATTTTAATTTTGATCTAGCATTCTATAATATTGAGACTAGACATTGATGATTATCATAATTAGTTATTATGTTGGATTATATGCTTATATAATGTTATCATTGCTTTTGTATGATTATGTGCTGGAAGGGATGATGTCGTAACACTCGTACTCGAGAGGCTTACGATATCATGACCATCTTCCTAATGATTGATGCTATTTTAGCTAGATGATATATGTTATATGCACATGTACTTTGACGTGTAATTGGAGTGATGCAGGTACTGAGTATCAATTCCGCTTGGATTCACAGGCCTAAGCGTACTCTTATTCCCTGATGGTGGTAACTGGAGGTAGTCACACAGGCCAAATGTTCCCCTACCTTAGCCCACTGCACCCTGTCGGGGCAGTGTTTATGTTGTTGCCTTCCATCCGATTACCTAACGGTAATGTCTAGAGCACCTTTCAGCTGTATGTCTGGTGCATCTTTGAGTTGTATGTGGTTTACCAGTACGTCTCATTAAGGTATTTTGTCTTGGTTCCATTAATCGTTTATGTGGTCATATTTATATTTAATTGGTTGTCGGTGTTTTGACGTGGTTTTATTTATGGTATTTTATGGTGTTTTATTGATTGGATATTTGAATGGTTTTATTCATGAAATTTAAATATGTTATTTTAAATTATTAATTTCTTGGACATTTGAGAATGTTGTATATTTTAGTGATTTAATTAATTAATTGGGGAGCTTTAATGGCTTATTTAATTATATGATTTATTTCATTTCATTATTTTGAGAGCATGTATAATTTTGAGAGGAAGATTTTATTTTTTTTATTTTTATTTTTTTAAAAGGGAAATTGTGAAACTTTTCCCTTGATATATATTTTGTTTTGAACTTTTTGGGGGGGATTATTCATTTGGGGAAGAGAAGAAAAAAATTGTGGTTTTGGAAAAGAGGATAAAACCCTTCAAATGGGGCAGCAAAATGGGAAGAATTGCTGAGAAGAAATTTGTGGGCAATGGCTCTGGAGTTGCAGAATAGTTTTGTTGCTTTGTTGTTAAAATTTGGGATCTTGCCATGCTTGATACACAAAACTTTCTTTCATTTTCATTTGGGCAGAATGAGGTATTTTTCTGTTTCCTTTCCTTGAATTCTTGTTTTGAAATATGTGTAATTGTGTGTTGAATTAGTTAGGGAGTTTTAGCTGTTCATGGGTTGGATTCAACTTGATGCCTTGTAATTTTTCTTTCTATATAGCTGAATTTTGTGCATTTCCAACTCTATTCATTGCCAATGATTGTTTTGTTTAAATTAGATCCATTCTCTTGTCTGAAATTTTGGAAACAAAGATGGAATTCAACCTGAATTGAGTAAATCTAAATTGGGTCAAAGGAAAAATCTGATTTCTAGGTTTAATTATTTATTTTGATGTTTTGCCCTTTTGCTGAAAAACGTTTTTCTTTGTTGCTCTTCCACCATTTGATATAAATGGAAAATAATAATGTATTCCAGGTAGAAGCACCTATATCTCAAATGGGTTGTTGTCCGATTTTCAATTTGGACACTTTCATTTTTAATGAATTTTTGTCCAACATGGCCGAATAACGTTTTTGAACAACACCTTGTTCTTGGCCATAAATTTATAAAACAATAGTGTATTATGTTTTTAAATGCCAAGATCTGAACTGAGTATTTGGCGGATTTTAATTCTGGGCACTTTCATTTTTGCCCAAATTTATGCCTACTTGTAAAATGACATTTTTCGTTGCTGTTATTTTACTACCTATTAAAAAGATAAAATAATATTGGATTCTATGTAGAAACGTCAAATTATGAACTGGGTCTTTGTCCGATTTGAATTCCGGGCACTTTTGTTTTTGTATGTATTTTTTTACCCAATTTGTCAAAATGATCTTTCTCAAAACAGCACCTCGTTTCTGCTCTAAAATCAATAATTGAAGGTGCATTTCAACTTGAAACACCAAAATCTAATCTGGGTCAAGGTTAGAATTCTAATCCGAGCACCTTTAATTTTGATGAAAATTCTATGTCTCCATTGCCCTTTAGTTTTTTGTTGTCCAGTGGTTTTTCTTACAACAATGTTAGCTTGGTTGTCTAAATGGTTTAATGATGGTTTGATGGATTTGTTTCGATCGTTTCATTCTTTCTTTTTTTCTTTGGCTCCCTCATTTGGTTAATACAAGGTGGAGTAAAATAACGTAAGAAAATGAGTCCTCGTGCATGGCCTTGAACGCTTGTAAAAGCTAAGGATGCACTCGAGGTGGCCTATCCGTCTGCAGGGCGTTGACTTATCCATCTACAGGGTGTTGATCCAGGCATGATTGAGTTCCTTGTCTATATGGGGGGGTGTATTTGACTCCGTGTGGTGCTATCCCTTCGAGCACACATGGTGACACTCCATCTGTCTTGCACTCTTGTTTCTTGTAGTCATGAGTAGTATCCATCATGTATTGTATGAGTACTTCCATGTTGTGTCATTGGCCTTGTGCTTGGTATTTTTAGTTTACTCCATGTCTGATGTGAGTGTTGGCCTTATGTTACCCCTATCTTGTTGCTTTTGTTTGGGCCTTGTGACTACCTCCGAGCACGGTGGGGTGGTCTCTCTAGAGTCCACATGGTAGGGAGGCGTTGCCACCGCCATTGGGGACCAGCATACAGGTTTTGGAGCACTAGTTGGAGTTGATCTATCCCATGTACTTGATTTATCATATTGCACTCGTGTGCATGCCTTTGTGTATTTATCTTATCCGATGTTGTATCTTGTTCATGGAAATGATATTACATTAACACATTTCCTTTATGCACATTGTAATCTCTTGAGAAGTTGTAATCATATAGATTAATGAGAAGAAATGTGATGTTTTATATTTGGTTTACGGGTTCCAGTGTTGGTATCGGAATCCCTTGTATTATGATGTTTATTATTGGCATTCTTTCCCTAATTTTTATGCTAAACTTGAACTATAAATGTGTATTTTCCTTCGTATTTCCAATCTGTGTAAGTTTCAAAGCAACAACGTTTTTTGTTGCTATCTTGTAAGTTGCAGCAACAAGTTCTGGAGCGGAGGAGCAAGTTTCAGAGCAAGTTCCGAAGCAGAGGAGCAAGTTTTGGAGCAGAGGAGCAGGTTCCGTAGTATCGGGCTCCTGAACTACAAGTTCCAGAGCAGAACAGCAAGTTCTGGAGCAAATCTCTGGAGCTATCATTTTTGCTCCTGTATGGATTTTTCTCTGGAGGGTGGATTAGTCCTCTCCTTTGGGATGTCCTTTAAGTCATTTTTGGCCATGTTTGTTGTGTTTTATCGAATTGGTAATTATTTTATGTCTATGTTATTCCTTATGTTTTTTTTTTTTTTAAAATTATTTCATCCTCTTTTGGCTCTTAACCTTCGGGTTGCGTAGCGGGATGTTACAGAGAGGGAGAGGGAGAGACAAAACCCAAAGAGGGAGGAAGAGAGGGATAGGGTGTTTTCATCAAATCTCCAAGATTAACCTATTCAACATCCAATATCAAATATAAGAATACCATTCATATAACAATGTTATTCACATGTAATATTTATAATTATTTACTAGTTACATACCTCAATAGTACATGTCATCATGTAATAAGGAGGTGGAGGACCACTGAAAACTGAATGAACACTATAACCTTAAAATTTCATTATAATCATTAAATTAATTTAGTTAATCTTACATTTGAAAAATAAAATTTAATAAATTAAATTCAATGAACTTGCTAATATTTTACCTAATTATCAAAGCTAAATGCCTCATTAAGGAGGGCATTTGTCATCACCATATAATCAACTATAGATGTACCCTATGCACCTACATCCTGACTATGCATGGGATCATAACCATAGGGTGTCTCGCAAGCTTAGAAAATATGAGGTGGAAGTCTACTGCTTGAAGACTCGCCCCACTTTGTAACATCCCGCTACAAACCCCCAGGAGTTAAGAGCCAAAAGGGACAAGATTAAAAAAAAATTTAAACAAAAGGAATAACAACACATAAATTAGTTGTTAAACTGATACACTGACAAGACAAACCATGGCCAAGTAAGACCAAGGGTACATTGGAGCTTTCTACTTCGAAATCCCATTGTTCCAGAGCTCACTGCTCCATAACCTATTGCTGCCCTCAAGTCAGCAAACAATGGGCGTCGGTGCTACGGAACCTACAGTTTTGAAGCTCCCAGCTCCAGAACTTGTTTCTGTCCACTGGATAGTAAACAAAGAGCGTCGATACTATGGAACTTGCAATTTCAGAGCTCCCAGCTCCAGAACCTGTTTATATCCACTGGACAGCAAATAGAGAACACCGATACTATGGAACTTGCAGTTCTAGAGCTCCCAATGTAACGCCCCGCCACGTAACCCTAGAGGAAGTTGCAAGGAACTACTTAAATGGAATATTTTTATTTTTTTTTAAGAATAATTAATGAGTAAGTTCACTAACTAATGCCAACAACCTCTAAGGTTACAAGACAGAGGTTATATAGAACCTCAACATAATAAATGAATATAAACTATGACAAGTATTTTAAATAATAAAATAACATAGTCATTTCAAGTAAGAAGATTTACAACAAGCATAAGAGATAAGTTTCAATTGCATTAATCCAATTTAAACAATAGGGTTACAATTCTCATATCTCGAATGAGGTAAGTCCAATATACACAATTACAATTACAAAATCCACCTCGATAACAAAGAGGGGTAATAATTACAGGAGTAACTGAAATGAAAACAAGCAAGAACTGCAATTGAAACCACGAGCTCTCCAACTGGAAGTCTCGTCCACACGAACATGAAGAAAGCCCAACGGATCTAGGTGCATGCCACCCAACCAAGTGAAACCCAAAGGCCCACCCCCCATGCTAGGAGATAGTAACAAGGATTTCTAACCAAGGACATCTACCTCTAAACAAAGGTTAACACAATTGAACTAAAATAAATACAATGACATCACTGACACAAGGTTACAATGCTTCCAGAAATTACATAATCAACTGCATCACTGATGTGACCATACTGTTGACCTAAGAGAAGTGTCATCACAATGTTACATGGGTTATGCTGGCGAGTCTTCCTAAGCCCCGACCCCCCATCTCGGGTTATCCTGGTAACCTCTAATGACTTTCGGCCCCTCATGTAAACCAATGCGGAATCAGTTATCTTTCGTAGAGACAAGATAACGATCTTGCCATTCTAGGCCTTCTCGTCTCAACCCAAGTCTTTACAAGCCCTTGTGTTCATGGGCGAGGCATAATTATCTTATTAAGTGTTTGATACTACGTGATACTCTAATCAGTTAATTAAGTTATCACTAGATTAACTAACTTACAATGAGTTATCCTGGCACCACTTCGTGTGTCGGCCCTCGTTACAAGCCACTCCTCTAAGACGACACGTGGAACAACTCCACAACCCAAGGGTACACAAGTGCAACGCAAGGATATCACATCCCTAACCATGACATACAATCCACACACTCCCGTTCGTGATAACCGAGGAAGAAACTGGTTAAACGCACTACCCAAGGCAATCCCCAAGGTTGACCACACCGTACGACAACCCACAAACTTGAAAACCCAACTAGAAGACTTTGATTAAATGATACAACTCACAATTCCCAATTGACCATACGAACAGATCGAAACGAGACAAGAATCAACTCTACTTGGGGTCCACTAAACCCATTTTTCAGTAACATTCAGTAATCAATGCATTAGCTAAATTGTATTAAATACGCCATTTAAAAATCATTTTACCTCTACGTTAGCATTTAAATGCATAAAACATTAACCCGTATTTTAAGAATTCAGATAAAAATAAAATTCCATTTTTAAATAAAACATTGTTTTTCTATATTCAATAAAACCCATAAAGAGATAACATCCTCACTTAAACAAAATACTAATAAATGAAATTTCTCATTTTAATATATTAATATTAAAATCTTGATAAAATTACTCTTATTTTCCTCCTCATAATATTATAATAAAAAGCATAATATTATTCTACCAAAAGCATTTTAATATATATACTTTTTAATATTAAAATGATATTAAATTGCAATATTATTATATCATAAAGATCATATTATTAAATAAACCAGAATATTAATATTTTATTTTGTTTTTTTATTTTTTTATATTCCAAACATATATTTTTATTATATGTTTTTTTTTTAAATATTTTTTTAAAAAACCAAAGATACACCTCGGTTTGTGTGCCAACCCTAGGGTTGGGCCACACGAACCTCGGGCTTCGTGCTAAGGTGTTGGGAGAAGGTCAACCGCGGGTTTTATCCCAGGTGGCGGTGGATAGACAGTGGAGAGTTGCAGGAGGCAGCGCCACCAAGGAAAGGAAGCACGGGCGGAGGGTTGGCGCCGCGGCTGAATAAGCCGCCGTGGTTACCATGCGAGCGGCGTCGGCAGCGCTGCCACCAACAGTGGTGGCTGCTGCCTGTGCAGCCCGCGCAGGTCCCAGACGGTGGGGACTGGCGCGACTCCCCCACTCCGCCCCCATGGGAGCGGCGGTGGGGTGAGCCCCCAACACCGCCAACAAACACTTGCCTTCTTTTATTTTTATTTTTTATTTTCTACCACTGTCTTTTTTTTATTTTTTTTATTTTTTATTTTTTAAAACTAGAATCCTAAAGAAATATACAGGCTTCTATAAAATTCAGCATAACATTACCAAATGGAAATTTAAACAAATATGCAAATATATAAGTATATGCACATATATATAAGACTATATATGTGCATATACACATAATTTCCATTCAAACAAGAATGAAACTCAACAATTTGAGGAATAAAAATTGAGAACAAACAAAATGAAAATAACAATTTGAAAACAAGTAATTATTTCCAACTTTGAACAATCCTATTCCAATTTTGAAAGCAAGATATCAAACAGGTTTGTTTGCACACAATCAACATGTTATAATTGTTTTCCCTACAACACATGTGCCTATGAATCAAGCAAAATTCAATTAAAACAAGATGAAAACCTAATTTTTCTTGAAGTGTGATGAAGAACCTGATGGTGCTATGAAACCTTCTTAATCTCTGCAGATTCTTTGAGTTTTTTCTCCAAACCCACAAAATTTAGTAATCCTTCCCTTTCTCTTCTCATTTTTTCTCCAAAAACTCTATTGTTGATTTTTGTGAAGAAATTCAAAGATATGCAAAATTCCTTTCAAAAATCTTACAACCACCCTCATAAATTCCAGAAAACAAAAATAGGAAATATCTATTTTTTTGAATTTTTGAATTTTCAAATTTCTAAATTGACTTTTAATTCATTTTCCTAATTTCCAATTCCAACTTAAATATGCATGCATTTCCAAAATAAATAATGTAAATCATTTCAACATAAATAACTTAATCAATTAATAAAATAAATCTACCATAAGATTAAAATATTTATTAATTAAATTAAATTACTCAATAATTTAATCACATTTCTAACATTATTCTAACTTCCAAAATAAACTGAAACAAGGCAAACAAAACAAAATAGAACCACTAGACCATACTAGGACCGACGACACACTATGACCAGGGTGACGACTCGGCACAGAATTCCTAGCTACTATCTCTCAATCAATGTCGTTGGAAATGGACATGCTCGAACCTGTGAAACCAGGTGGAGTCGATGTCCTGTACCTGTCAACCTACGAACAAAGAATATATCCACATGCAATAATATGTCATAAATAAGGCACATCGTGCAGAGGAAATCATGAGGTTCCAGGGCACTCACAAGTGAGTGATGCGATACCATCCTCTTCACCAATATAGTAGTTCTAAATGATGCATCTAATATAGCAGCATAAACGAAAGCATGAAACATCATAAATTTAAATATACACTTATGTTAATTCCAAACATGCCATAATAATCACATCAAGATACATCACGATAAAACGGTGATCAACTGTAACCAAGTACATAGTCAAAGTACAACACAAAACTAAAGCATAAAGAAGGAACAACATAGTTCGCACCATAGAGCAAAACGGAGGGGTATTACACCCAGCTCCGAAACCTATTTATGTCCACTAGACAGCAAACAGAGAGCATTGATGCTACCGAACCTGGGTAGATTGCCAAAATGGAGAAACGTACAACCAAGAAACTAATTTAACCATGAAAATTAATGAAATAAAGGATCTTAAGGATGATCATAGAACATTCAAGTCTGATACCAACACCGAAGCCCGTAAACCAAAACAAACATCACATCTCTTCTCATTAAACTTATGATTAATTTTCTCTCTCAAGAGAGTACAACGTGCATAAAGGATCAATTATGAAGACAATTACATTTTTGTGGAAAAGATACAACATCTATCAAGATATATATACACAAGGCATGTACATGAGTATATGTGATAAACAAAACGAGAGAGAGAGATCAATTCCAATCGGTACTCCAAACCTGTACGCCGGTCCCCAATGGCGGTGGCAATGCCTCCCAACCATGTGGCTCAAAAGAGTCCACCCCTCCATGCTCAGATATAGTCACAAGGCCCAAGCAAATGAAATCAATGGAAGGGTAAAGTAAGCCCAAAATTCACATCAGTCATCGAGCAACACAAAATACAATGCATACAACCAATCGCGACAACATAAAGGTGTTTATCAGATGACATGACGGGTACTACTCATGACTACTACGGATCTAGGTACTAGAGTGAAATAAAATGGAGTGTCATCATGTGTGCTCCAAGGGATGGCACCACACGGAATCAAGTACACCTCTCATAGGGACGAGGAGACTCAATCATGCCCGAATCCACATCCCGCAAGCGGATAACTCAATGCCTCGCAGACGGATGGGCCTTCTCGAGTGCATCCTTAGCCTTTACAAGTGCTCAAAGCCATGCATGAGGAAATAATTATCTTATTAGTGTTTTACCCCATTATTTTATTTAGTTATCACTTGTTTACTCGATTCTGCTACTAGTTCCCTTGGCAACCACTTGCGGGCCCCGGACCCGTAGAGAGCCACTCCATAGAACAACTCTTTTACCTAGACCTAGGCTCATCTCATTTAACCAAACGAGGAAATCCAAGTAACATGATATACAATGAGAAGCCACAATTTTCTTTTCAATAAACATTTCACACAACCAAGATAAAGTTGTAAAAAGACTCGTATAACAACAAAATTATAACATAAAATGGAGGCATCAAAATTGAATAGAAATTCAAAGTGTCCGGATCAAAATTTTGAGTGAGACCCAGATCATATTTTGTTGTTTCTAATTGAAATCCACCTTTAAATTCTTGGTTTTAACTCAGAAAGGAGCTGTTGTTTCAGAAAACGCCATTATGGCCATTTGGGCAAAAAAAATCATGGAAAAATAAAAGTTCCCAGAAATCAAATTCACAAAAACCCAGTTGAGATATGGGAAATTGGACATAGAATCCACCTTCAAATCACATTTTTATTAGGTGGTTCATGAACAGAAAGAAAAAATGTCTAAACCAATGGTAAGAAAAGCATGGAAAAATAAAAATGCTCCGATTAAAAATCTGCCAAAGACCCAGTTGAGATCTTGGTGATTCAGCATAAAACCATTCTTAAAATTTGCTTTCATCAAGAGGGTAGTGACCAGCAATTTAAATTTTAAAACAACAATCATTCAACCTCAAGCATACAAAAAACGAATGGAAGAGTTCATCCAATTTTGTAAATTCAAAATAATTCAAATCAGCAAAATACCATCATATAGGAAGAATGAGAGCATACCCAAATTACCAGTCACAAATATTGAAGAATACCTCAATATGCTCCAAGATGTAAGTGGTAGAATGCCCAAAAGTTGAAGACACAACCCAGCTCCAAATCCGGACAGCAAGTGGAAAGAGGCGCGTTGATTTCACAATCTTCAACCCATGAATTCTTCTCAAGAAATCTTCCCAAACTCAGCTGCCCCCAAATCATGGGGTTTTGTTCTCCATGCAAGAAAACAACAATTTTCCTCTCTCCCCCAAAAGATAAAAATAAAATGCTCCCCAAAACAAAACTTTCCTTTCCTTTTATATTTTTCCCAAAACCCAAGCAAGGATGGAAAATAAGGAATTGAATAAAATTATTTATCAAAATTCCCCCAAGGAACAATTAATAAAGGTTGTTAAATAAGCAAAATTAGAATTGCATAAGGCTGCCCCAAAGGATCAATAATTCATTAAATAAAATATTTAAATTTCCAGGAGAATAACAATTTAAGTCCCCAACAATTAATCACCATAAAATATTAAATAAAGACCAAAACCAATTACCTCAATGAGGCATACATGACAAAATATTTTGGCAGAAGGGTGCTCCGGATGTTACCGTTAAGTAATTGGATGGAAGGCAACAAAACAGAAACACTACCCCAACAAGGTGCAATGGGCTAAGGTAGAGGGAACATTTGGCTTGTGACTACCTCTAGTTAACCACCATCGGGGAATGAGAGTACGCTCAGGCCTATGAATCTAAGCGGAGTCGATACTCAGTACCTGCATCACTCCAATTCAAAAATTAAAGTACATGTGCATAAATCATACATCATATATCTAAAGCAACATCAACCATAAGGAAAAATGATCAAGATATCATAAGCCTCTCGGTTACGAGTGTTAGGATATTGTCATTTTCCTATCCATGATTATACATAAGCAACAACAATGATATATATATATATATATATATAATGTGAGCATGTAGTCTACCATAATAATTAACCATGTAAACATGAAATCTAGTATAAACAATAATCATGTCAACCACATAACAGCATAAAAGCATATAAGCATGTAATCATATAATCCAACATGACAGTCACAGAATTACACCTCTCGAGTGTCAATACAAAATAATTAAGGGACGAATAGTGCAATACAAAATATATAGTTATCAGAATCTATCAAGGAAGGAAAACAACAAGATACTAACATGGGGGTTGTTACATCCCACCCCCCTAGAACCAAAATTACTCTTGGAAACTTGCAAAAAGATATGGATAACGATCTCTCATTCTCACTGCATATCCCAAGATGTTGAGGACTCACCATTAGGATCCCACTGGACCCTTACCTGCTCTATGTCTCGTCCCCTGAGTGTCAACCTCTGAGGCTGAAGGATGTGCACGGGCTCCAAAGAAAGTTGTTCGTCCACCTCAACTTGCAAGGCAGTCCAATCGAGAACATGGGTCACATCGAGAATATACTGTCTGAGAACAGAAACATGAAAAACATCATGAATACGTGATAGACTTGGTGGAAATGCAAGACGATAGGCAACTGGACCAATCCTCTCAAGGATCTCGAAAGGTCCAACAAAACGAGGTGCCAACTTCGAGCCTTTCCCATAATGGATGGGGCTCTTCCGTAGATGAACTCTCAGAAACACATGATCCCCCAATGAGAAGTGGTGGTCCAACCTATGGGCATTGGCATACTTCCTCTACCGATCCTAAGGTAGCCAAATGCTCTCTGATCCACACTACCTATTGCTCCATATCCTGAAGCATCTCTGGACCCAAAAGAACTCGGTCCTCTAAGCGATCCCAACTCAAAGGAGTCTGACATGGCCTACCGCACAAGGCTTGGAAGGGAGACATACTGAGAGAATTGTGGTACCCATTATTATAAGAAAACTCAACCAAGTACAAGTAGTCCTCCCAACGAGACTGCTGATCCATAACTTACATCTAGAGCATATCCTTTAAAACTTGATTAACCCGCTCCATCTGTCCATCAGTCTCGGGATGGTATGCAGAACTAAAATTAAGCTGAGCTCCCATAGCAAGCCGAAGAGAAGTCCATAAGGCTGAAGTGAACACTGGATCACAATCGGAAATGATCCTATGAGAAATACCATGGAGACGCACAATATCCTCCATAAACACTCGAGCAACAGATGTTGTAGTGTACAAAGATCTCATGGGTGAGAAGTGTGCCACCTTGGACAATTTTTCCACTACAACCATAATAGCATCATGACGACGCGAAGACATAGGTAGCCCCACTATAAAATCCAGAGATATCGTATCCCACTTCCATCAAGGAATGAAATGAGGCTACAACAGTCCTGTTGGGCGTTGATGTTCTACCTTCACCTGTCGGTACTCAAGACATCGAACCACAAAATCAGCAATATCTCACCACAAACCTGCCCAATGATACAACTATCGAAGATCAGTATACATCTTCGTGACACCCAGATGAGCTGAATAGGGTGCACGATGGGCTTTTGAAAAAACTAGGGAACGAAGATCACCAGAGTCCGGAACATAAATGCGACCAAGATGTCGCAAAAGTCCATCAGGCTCGAGAGAGAAACTTGTAAACCTTCCCTCAAGGACTCTCCCAAACTTAATTTCTACTTTCACCTCTTGATACCAAGTATCACTAGGGAGTGACTCCAAAATACGGTTCCGCAAATCCACTCCAAGGGACAAAATCAAGATCTCATGTCTCCTCCCACTCAAGGCATCCACAACCACATTTTCCTTGCCCTGGATATAGCGAACCTCAAAGTCATACTCATAGAGGAACTCCATCCAAAGACGGTGCTAAGAATTTATATTAGGCTGAGTGAAGATATACTGTAAACTACGATAATCACTATGCAACTCAAAACGATGTCCCAAGAGGAAATGTCTCCAACGTATGAGTGCATGGACGACAACCGCTAACTCCAAATCATGGGTGGGGTAGTTCAACTCATGGTCCTTGAGCTTACGAGACTCATATGCAACCACTCGACCATCCTGCATAAGAACTACCCCCACACCCTCCAACGAGGCATCAGTGCACAATACAAAGTCTCCTATAGGATCTGGCACTATCAAGATCGGTGCACTAGTCAACTGCTCCTTAAGAGCTTGAAAAGTTGACTCACACTGATTTGACCACACAAAATCCTTCCCTTTTCTCTGAAGAGAAGTGATGGGATGGGCTACCCAAGAGAAATCTTTCACAAATCGATGATAGTAACCCGCCAATCCCATGAAACTGCGAACCTCAGCCACATTCGTTGGTGTTGGCCAATCCATAATGGCCTGAATCTTAGAAGGATCCACTACGATACCCTCTCCTAAGATGATATGGCCCAAGTATCTCACCTTAGTCTGGAAGAACTCACACTTGGCCAAATTGCCAAACAATTGATTATCTCGCAAGCACTACAACACTTGTTGCAAATGGCCTTCATGCTCCTCCATAGTCCTTGAATAAATCAAAATATCATCAATGAACACGAGAACAAATCGGTCAAGATAGGTGCGAAACACCCCATTCATCAAACTCATGAAAATTGATGGAGTATTGGTCAACCCAAAAGGGACAACCGTGAAATCATAATGCCCATAGCATGTACGAAATGTCGTCTGATGAATGTCTGCCTCATGAATGCGAAGTTGATGGTATCCTAACTTCATATCTATCTTGGAGAACACCTTGGCTCCCCTCATCTGATCAAATAAATCATCTATCTGAGGCAATGGGTAATGATTCTTCACCGTCACTTTGTTCAACTGGAGATAATCAATGCACAAGCGAAGAGATCCATCCTTCTTCTTCACAAAGATAACAAGTGCTCCCCAAGGGGAAACACTAGGATGAATGAAACCCTTCACCAGTAACTCCTCTAACTGCAACCAAAATTCATTCAACTCCTAAGTAGTCATACGATATGGTGCTCGAGAGATAGGCTCTGCTCCAGGAATGAGATCAATACGAAAGTCTATGTCGCGCTTAGGCAGCATACCTGGAATAGCACTTAGAAAGACATCCACAAACTGTTAGAGTAATAAGTTATTACGCTTAATTAATTATATCATATTGGTTAATTAATTAAGTCACTTATTCCTTTAGTTGCTTAAGCTAAACTTAGGTGCATTAATAATTATTTATTAATTATTAAGTGTGCACACTAGGGTTTCATTTAGGGCTTCCCTTTTAGGGTTTCTTGATCTCCTTCATAAGGATTGATCTCATTGTAATATTGAATTCCTGAATAATATCATTTTGCACATTCGCATGCAAAGCTCTGCTTTTTTATGTTTTCTCTTATGTGGAAGGTGTTTAGGTTTGCATGTCTAATCTAGGGTTTCTAACATGGTATCAGAGTCTTGACATGCAGCCCCTTCTCAAATTTTGGAGAAATTCATTGCAGAGTTTGTTTGGGGTTCCTCGAGGATTTCATGCCTTGAGCTCATCTGTGCGGTGTTTTGGATCAGATCGGGCTTCACCATTGGATTCAGAGCACTGGGAAAAGTCAGGTTTGGCTTTCATTTTGCAGATTTTGGCCATGATTTGCCAGATCTGTGAGAGATTCAAGCTGGGTGATTTTTTGCAAGCTCTGGAGGTTGTTTTTTCGGAACATCCTGGAGCAAAACAGACACCGCCATCGCGTTCATAGCGCCCCAAAACCCTAAGATCGCCCTTCGTTTCATCGATTTTGGCAAAGTTGGTTCGGAGGGCAAAAAAATTTTACCGTACGGCCTCCCAGCACGCATTTCGAGGTTGTTTTCTGCATGAAAATCAAAAAAAAAATTAAAAAAGGCACATTTCGGTTTTCGGGCCGATGCTCCCAATTTGGAAGGCTCCCGTCACTCGGCCGCCATCGAGCAGCCACCGCTTCACCACCGCCGCCAGTCCGCCACCACCAGGCGACACTCGTCTCAGCCCCCGCAGGCCCTTTTCCATCAACCGCTGGTCTTATGGACGACTAGGCACTAAGCGCCAGGCCCCACCGGCCATCTCTAGCCCCCACTCAGGTCATATGGGTGACCACAGCCAAAAAAAATTTATGCAAAGTGTGTTTTTTGCGGCGACGGCCTCCAGGCCGTCAATTTTACACTCGTGAACCACTGACGTCAGCATGATGTCAGCATCCGTACGGCTATGTTTGTCCCCTCCTAACCCTAGTTTGCTCTAAAGGAGCAATTTTTTTCCTTTTGGCATAATTTGGGCATACGGTATCGAAATTGGGTAAACGAGATATCGTCGAAAAGCTGGTTCCGAGTACTTTCATTTGGTGTAGTTTATTTCTCAATATTTTTCTATTTAGCTGCATTTATTACTGTTTGAAGTTAGATGTACTTTTTATGCTTCCGAGCTCATAACTTTTTGCCACGATCTCCGATTTTCGCTATCTTTGCGGTGTTGGAAAGGTATTGAGGAGCTCTATATTGCTATTCATGCACTTTTTTCTATATCTATCCCTAGTTTATCATTATTCCATATTTTTCCTGATGGGTGTCTTGGAGATTACTTGGATGTTTTGACAGTTGGGAGAGTGCAACTTGCATCTTTGCACTTCATTTTCAGTGATACATCATTTAATAATCGACTGCTGCTTCCTAGATTCTAGCGTTGTTCCCGTTTGGAGTTTTTGAGTGTTCTGAGGCATCGGGTCTGCTGTTGCTTTTATCATGATTCCTTGAGACAATCAGTGACTCTCATCTGGTTTCAGTAGTAGATAGAAGTATCTTTCCTTGCTTGCCAGATTTTGGTTCTAGTGTTCTTCCAGTGCTTCTTTGCAGCATGTCATATCATTGTAGGGGGGTTTTTCCCACTGGGTTTTCCTTCTCTACCTCTTTCTTGCATTTGTAAATGGGTACCTGATCAGGCCTAGTTGTCGGGACCCATCTTTTCTTGCATGCATCTTCTTCTAGTGTTTTAGCTTCTTCCTAAGTTCATCTTAAGGGGGGGTGTTAGAGTAATAATTTATTATGCTTAATTAATTATATCATATTGGTTAATTAATTAAGTCACTTATTCCTTTAGTTGCTTAAGCTAAACTTAAGTGCATTAATAATTATCTATTAATTATTAAGTGTGCACACTAGGGTTTCATTTAGGGCTTCCCTTTTAGGGTTTCTTGATCTCCTTCATAAGGATTGATCTCAATGTAATATTGAATTCCTGAATAATATCATTTTGCACATTCGCATGCAAAGCTCTGCTTTTTTATGTTTTCTCTTATGTGGAAGATGTTTAGGTTTGCATGTCTGATCTAGGGTTTCTAACACAAACTCCTAAAGAAGAGGATGGTCATCAAGAGATACCTCTTGAATCCCACCCTCAACAAGATCACTAACTAAAATAGCGAACATCTAACAACCTTGCCGCATGGCACGCTTCAGCTGCATTGTTGAAATCACACAAAGAGAAATGGATCTTTGGACCCCAACTAACTCAGCACGCTCTCCAACATCGTCTACACACTGGACCGACTTACGTCAGAAATCTATATTGGCTTGGTGTGCCTCCAGCCAGTCCATGTCTAAGACAATCCCATAGGACCCCAAAGGCAACACACGAAGATCCACTATGGTGGTGAAGGTGCCCAAATCCAACACACACCCATGAACAAGGGAATCTACAGCCACCTTGGCTCCAGTAGCCAACTCAACCTACCAACCAACATCTTGCCTTGCCAACCCTAGTCCACAATGCTCTACGAGAGAAGGAAAAATAAAAGAATCTAAAGCTCTTGAATCAAACAAAATAGATGTAGTAATCCCACATAACGCACCTAAATACTCGACCACAGTGCCTTGGTGCTCAGCCTGACGGTTATCCACCGTCACAAACACTCTATGAGATCTACCAACATCACCTACTATAGGCTCTGAAGTAGCCTGTCTCTGACTACCTCCAGCCACTTACCTTGGAGGACACTGAACGGCTATATGACCATGTTGCCCACAAGCAAAATAACCACCCCTGCCAGCGCCTCGGCCCACAAATGGTGCACACATCTGTTGGGATCCACCAACCCCGGAACTCTAATGTGTACTCAGAGAAATTTGTATTAGGCCACTCTGTTGCCTACTCCGAGAACGATGGCACTAACGATCTCTAGAATACGAAGTGCTAGGGCTCTGCCCACTGTGCTGAGACTGAGTAGACCTATGCCTCTACCGCTGACCATGACTAGAAGGTGCAGATGGAGGTCTAGATGGTCTATCTCCCTACGACTGTGTACCCTAAGCAACTGATCCTGAAGGAGGGGCAGTACCAACTTGGACCCCTGCCTGACCACCAAAGCCTCTATCAACCTTGCCTTCTCCATGGTGATCTCTAAGGTCTTCGGATCAAACACACAAACACCACCACTGATACGGGTATTCAAGCCCCTTATGAAATGTTGCACTAACATCGGCTCATCATCATAAATGTTGGCATATTGCTTAAGCTCAAAGAAGCGGTGCTCATACTGATCTACCGTCATAGTCAACTGATGTAGCTCATGGAACTCATCAGCACATCTCTGTCGGTAATAGTCCAAAAGAAATCGTGCACGAAACCTCTCTAAGAATAGCCCCCAAGAGACAAAAGCAATGTCTAGGTGCAGCTTCTACTCCTCAACTCTCCACCATGTAGACGCAAAGCCCCTGAGATGCATGATGGAAAATCGAGCTCTAGTATTGCTACCATAGGTATGCATAGCAAAGCATCGATCAAGATCGATCAACCAAGTCTCTACCTTGGTACCAGTACCAAAAACATCAAAAGTAGGGGGATGGGCTCTAAGAAGATCCTTCATGTGTCCTGCAGCAATACTATCTCCAACTGCCCTATCTCTCTCAACATCAACTCTCGAATGACCTAGACTACGAGAATGCTCACGCTCAACTCTAAAATTCTGACCAATCTGACGAGAAGGGTTTGACTCCTCCTCACGAGATTCCTCCTGATGAGGTCCTAATCGATCTATAATCTGTTGTGAAAGAGCTACAACTTGAGCATCCTCAAGCCCTTCGGCTTGACTCACAACATGTTGTTCCTCCTGATTGTCACCCTGATTACCCTGATCAGCATTATGTCAAGTGCTACGACAAAGAATAGTGGCTCTACCTCTAACTCTACCTCTGGCTCTACCCCTGGAGGCATCCTATAGAAAAAAAGGAAAACATTAGAATAGATCATCACAAGGATGACCCATTCACCATACTACAACATGGAAGCATAACCACAAGATTATAAAGCAACATAACAAGCTCACATCACACATGCCAAACACAATATAGCATAGTAGGCTCAAGTATGCCAAAGCTCCCAGTGTGTGAACATGGGCTCTGATACCAGATGTAACATCCCACTATGAACCCCTGGGAGTTAAGAGTCAAAAGGGACAAGATAATTTTTTTTTTAAAACAAAAAGAATATCAACACATAAATTAGTTGCTAAACTGATACACTGACAAGACAAACCATGGCCAAGTAAGACCAAGGGTACATTTGAGCTTTCTACTCCAAAATCCCATTGTTCTGGAGCTCACTGCTCTGGAACCTATTGCTTCCCTCAAGTCAACAAACAATGGGTGTCGGTGCTACGGAACCTGCAGTTCTAGAGCTCTCAGCTCCGGAACCTGCTTCTGTCCACTGGATAGCAAACAGAGAGCGTCGGTACTACAGAACTTGTAGTTCCGAAGTTCCCAACTTTGAAATCTATTTATGTCCATTGGACAGCAAACAGAGAGCACCGGTACTACGAAACTTGTAGTTCTGGAACTCCTAGCTCCGGAATCTATTTTTGTCCACTGGACAGCAAACAGATAGCGTCGGTGCTACGGAACCTAGGCAGATTGCCAAAATGGAGAAACGCACAACCAAGAGCCTAACTTAACTATGAAAATTAATGAAATAAAGGATCTTAAGGATGATCATAGAACATTCGAGCCCGATACCAACACCGGAGCCTGTAAACCAAAACAAACATCACATCTCTTCTCATTAAACTTATGATTAATTTTCTCTCTCAAGAGAGTACAACGTGCATAAAGGATCAAGTATGAATACAATTACATTTTTGTGGAAAAGATACATCTATCAAGATATATATACACAAGCCATGTACATGAGTATATGTGATAAACAAAACGAGAGAGAGAGAGAGAGAGATCAATTCCAACCGGTACTCCAAACCTGTACGCCAGTCCCCAATGGCGGTGGCAACGCCTCCCAACCATGTGGCTCAAAAGAGTCCACCCCTCCATGCTTGAAGATAGTCACAAGGCCCAAGCAAACGAAATCAAGGGAAGGGTAAATTAAGTCCAAAATTCACATCAGTCACCAAGCAACACAGAATACAATGCATACAACCGATCGCCACAACATAAAGGTATTTATCAGATGACATGACGGGTACTACTCATGACTACTACGGATCTAGGTACTAGAGTGAAATCAGATGGAGTGTCATCATGCATGCTCCAAGGGATGGCACCACACAGAATCAAGTACACCTCTCATAGGGACAAGGAGACTCAATCATGCCCGAATCCACGTCCCGTAGGCGGATGACTCAACGCCCCGTAAACGGATGGGCCTTCTCGAGTGCATCCTTAGCCTTTACAAGTGCTCAAGGCCATGCACAAGGAAATCATTATTTTATTAGTGTTTTACCCCATTATTTTATTTAGTTATCACTTGCTTACTCGACTCTGCTACTAGTTCCCCTGGCAGCCACTTGAAGGCCCCAAGCCCGTAGAGAGCCACTCCATATAACCACTATTTTACCTGGACCTAGGCTCATCTCATTTAACCAAATGAGGAAATCCAAGTAACATGAAATACAATGAGAAGACACAATTTTCTATTCAATAAATATTTCACACAGCCAAGATAAAGTTGTTGTAAAAAGACTCGTATAAAAACATAATTATAACATAAAATGGAGGCATCAAAATTACATTGAAATTCAAAGTAATCGGATCAAAACTCTGAGTGAGACCTAGATCATATTTTTTTGTTTCTAATTGAAATTCACCTTTAAATTTTTGATTTTAAATTAGAAAGGAGCTGCTGTTTTAGAAAACACCATTATGGCCATTTGGGCAAAAAAAATCATGGAAAAATAAAAGTTCCCAGAAATCAAATTCATGAAAACCCAGTTGAGATATGGGCAAGTGGACATAGAATCCACCTTCAAATTACATTTTTATTAGGTGGTTCATGAACAGCAAGAAAAAACATATAAACCAATGGCAAGAAAAGCATGGAAAAATAAAAATGCTCCGATTAAAAATCTGCCAAAGACCCAGTTGAAATCTTGGTGATTCAGCATAAAATCCATTCTTAAAATTTGCTTTCATCAAGAGGGTAGTGAGCAGCAATTTAAATTTTAAAACAGCAATCATTCAACCTCAAGCATACAAAAAATGAATGGAAGAGTTCATCCAATTTTGTAAATTCAAAATAATTCAAATCAGCAAAATACCATCATATAGGAAGAATGAGAGCATACCCAAATTACCAGTCACAAATATTGAAGAATACCTCAATATGCTCCAAGATGTAAGTGGTAGAATGCCCAAAAGTTGAAGACATGACCCAGCTCCAAATCCGAACAGCAAGTGGAAAGAGGCGCATTGATTTCACAATCTTCAACCCACGAATTCTTCTCAAGAAATCTTCCCAAACTCAGCTGCCCCCAAATCATGGGGTTTTCTTCTCCATGCAAGAAAACAACAATTTTCTTCTCTCCCCCAAAAGTTAAAAATAAAATGCTCCCCAAAACAAAACTTTCCTTTCCTTTTATATTTTTCCCAAAACCCAAGCAAGGATGGGAAATAAGGAATTGAATAAAATTATTTATCAAAACTCCCCCAAGGAACAATTAATAAAGGTTGCTAAATAAGCAAAATTAGAATTGCATAAGGTTGCCCCAAAGGATCAATAATTCATTAAATAAAATATTTAAATTTTCAGGAGAATAACAATTTAAGTCCCCAACAATTAATCACCATAAAATATTAAATAAAGACCAAAACCAATTACCTCAATGAGGCATACATGACAAAATACTTTGGCAGAAGGGTGCTCTAGACGTTACCGTTAGGTAACCGGATAGAAGGAAACAAAACGGAAACACTGCCCCGACAGGGTGCAGTGGGCTAAGGTAGGGAGAACATTTGGCCTGTGACTACCTCCAGTTAACCACCATCGGAGAATGAGAGTACGCTCAGGCCTATGAATCTAGGCGGAGTCGATACTCAGTACCTGCATCACTCCAATTCAAACATTAAAGTACATGTGCATAAATCATACATCATATATCTAAAGCAACATCAACCATAAGGAAAAATGATAAGATATCATAAGCCTCTCGATTACGAGTGTTATGATATTGTCATTTTCTTGTCCATGATTATACATAAGCAACAACAATGATATATATATATTAAATGTGAGCATGTAGTCCAGCATAATAATTAACCATGTAAACATGAAATCCAGCATAAATAATAATCATGTCAACCACATAACAGCATAAAAGCATATAAGCATGTAATCATATAATCTAGCATGGCAGTCACAGAATTACACCTCTCGAATGTCGATACAAAATAATTAAAGCACGAATAGTGTAATACAAAATATACAGTTATCAAAATCCATCAAGGAAGGAAAACAACAAAATACTAACATGGGGGTTGTTACACACTCACCCTATGCTATAGGACTAACATGTTGTATGATGTTCTAGGCTAGGGAGCTAATTGACTGCAGTATCTTGACCTCAACACTCTCCTTCACAACAAAAAGGGATAACCACATGCTTATATATTGGTCTAGTGAGTGCTTGTCTTGTTGTCCTTTGTGGGACAAGACATTCCCCTGCTCTAAATGTGTGGAGCCTCTACCTCTACCTTGGAAGTCCCACATATCAAAATAATTTGAGATTTTATTGAGGATAAACTCGCAGTAGATTTTCCTCAAAAAATATTATGGCACCTCATTGTTGTTGCATGGAGGATGGTAAAAAATAATCCACCACCTCTACCAAAAATAGTTCTTTATCTTTTGGTGGTTGCACCAATGGATAGGGAACCTCTTGCTTGAAGGGTGTAAAGGTTGATTTTTTTTAAGGTTTGTGAATAGGGAAAACAAGTCAAATTTTGTAATTTTCTCATCTTTCACTTATTTATAAGATAATTTATTAGCATAAAATTGTTTATACTCTCCTCTCTTATCCGACCAACTAGTTAGTTTCTTGCTAATTGAATCTACATTTGATCACATCAATTCAAGTGATTGATGAAGTGTGGTTCTATACGAGGTTGAACTTACAAGATCTTTCAACCTTGCAATTATATCCTCAATTTATTTTTTGTTGTTTTCAATTTGCTTCATTATATTTTCTTGAGTTCCTAGATCATATTGAGGAATTGTTGGAGGTCTTTTTTGGGGTTGTTCTTCAGTAGGTATTTCAGGTTGAGGTGAAGGAGGATTTTGTGGAAGTTGATTATCATTTCCTATAAATTAAATAAATTTGCATCAAAAAACATATTATATCTACCTATTTAGAAATGAATTCTGATGTAGGAGCATCTAGTGGTGTAAGGGAAATTTTGCATCACCCAAAAATATATTTACCTTCATTTAGCTTTTTTTAGAGGTTGTTGCATTTCTGGATACCCTTTTCGTCAAAGAAGAATTCCCAACTTTCAGAACTACTTTTTTTTTTTCTGCTCAACTGCTATTTTTAGCAGGTGTGTATTTGAAGGTGTGAGGAGGCAAAAATTTAAGGTGTAACGCCCCGCCACGAACCCTAAAGTAAGTTGCAACACAACGCGAAAGCGTATAATTTATTTTTTTTTAAAGTGCATTATTAACAAGAAAAATGCATAACTCTACTGCAACAACCTCCAAGGTACGCAATAAGATTACATCTAATACCAAAACACATACATTACTCTTATAAATCTTTTAATTAAATTACTAATCATTTAATTAAAAGCACATACATACAAAGCATTAAAGATACCAACACATAGAATATAACATAACAAGCTTAGTTTACATTACTTAACAAGTAAGATTACAACAAGAATTCACATCACATTAACTCTATAGATAGGTTACATCTCTCATTCCCCGAATGAGGTATATCAAATAAGCGTGATTATAAATTACAACTTTCCACCTCGAATACAATGAGGGGTAATAAATTACATGAATCAATTGAAATGAATATAAGCATGAAATGTAATTGGATCACACGAGCTCTCCAACTGAAAATCTCGTCAACATGAACAAGAAGAAAACCCAACGGAGTAAGGTGTACATTCCACCCAACCAAGTGGTACCCGAAGGACCACCCCCCATGCTAGGAGATAGTAACAAGGATTCTTATACAAGACCATCTACCCTTAGATACAGGCTAAAACATAACTAAACCAAATCAAATACAAATACATCACTTTACACATTGGTTACAATGCTTCTAGAGTTAAATAATCAACTGCATCACTGATACAACATACTATTGACTTAGGAGAAGGGTCATCACAATGCTACATGGGATATCCTGGTAAGTCTTCTTAGGCTCCAACCCCCATCTTGGGATCTCCTGGAAACCTCTAATGACTCCTGACCTTCATACAAACTAATGCGGAGATCAGTTATCTCTCATAGAGACAAAATAACAATCTTTCCATTCCAGGCCTTCTCATCCCACCCCAAGTCTATACAAGCCCTTGCATCCATGAGCGAGGCACAATTATTCTTATTAAGTCTTGATACAACCTATGCTTCTACTAAGTTCATTTACATTATCACTGGATTAACTAACTTGCAACGAGTTACCCTGGCACCACTCTGTGTGACGACCCTCATTGCAAGCCACTACTCTAAGACATCACATGGAACAATTCCACAACCCAAGGGTACACTAGTGCGACCTAAGGATATTAAATCCATATCCAACACATAAATTCAATGCATCCCCGTTCATGATAACCAGGTAATAACTGGATACATTAAGATGCACTACCCAAGGCAATCCAAAGGTTGACTAACATAATTACGACAACACCAAATAATTAAAAAAACCCAACTGGAAGACTTATTAACCCTTCTAAACAATTTCCCCCAAAGCAAAAACAGAAGAAATTTACATTTAAAAGAGCAATCAAATAAGAATTACATCTACTTTGGATTTCCTAAATCTACTTCCTTTTATAACATTCAGTAATTTATTGCTTAATAAAAACTGATTTAATAACGTCTCTTTCAGACAAATGATTAAGTTTAAACCAAACATTTAATTCCTTAATTGCTTGTAAATAAAAATAAAATAAGCATTTACTTCTTTGATTTAAAACATACTATTTTCAAATCGTCTATTTCTCCTTTGCAAAATAAATCATTTTAAAATCAATTAATTCCTCTAATAAACACAATATCTGAAAATCAAATATTTGTTCTTTCAAAATATATTATTTGAACTAAATCTATTAATTTGACTATTAAAACTGATTTAAAATTTCTTCAATTATATTTAAAACATACCATTACTTAAATCGCCAACTCAATATATATATAAATAATTAAATCATCATTTGAATATTTATATATATTTAAATATTTAAATCATCATTTAAAATAACTATTAAAAACATGTCATTATTTAAATTGACAGTTTATTATATATATTTAAATCATCATTTAAAACATTCAAATTTTCTCAATTACATTTAAAATATGTCATTTTTAAAATCAACCATTAAATATATTTATATATATATATTTAATATACTATATTATATAAATTTCCAAAACCATAATATAATATTTATATATACATATAAATATATATATTACTATATACTTATATATATATATATTTAATTTGTATATTCTAATATTTTAATATTATAAAATATAATATATAAAATATTAAAAAAAAAAATTGAAATCCGAAATGAAAAGGGCCAACCGAGGGTTTCTTGGAAGGTGCGCCCAGAATTTTGGTGGGGGTGATTGTGTTAAGCACAGCTGACTCCCATTGGCTTGGGTGGCAACTGTGTTAAGCACAGTCGACCCACCAGTATATGGGCGGCGGTGCTTAGGGCGACCGCATGGGGCGTGCTGAGCGCGGCTCCCCACAGCACCTCCCATGGGGGGGCCGGATGTGGGTTGAGCCCCCAACCCCCCAACCAGTCTGATTTTTTTGGTTTAAAAAAATTATTTTAAAAAAATAAAAAAATACAACCCTTGCCTACGGATTTTGAAATCCGAACTGGAATTTGACAATGTTTTCTTTTTATTCCAAATAAATAAATAGATATATATTTATATGTATGTATATATATATACTTTTCAATATATATATACAAATTTAACAAATTTATTAAATCAGTTGAGCAATTATTTTTTTAGAAATGATTATTTACATTCAGGTTTGCAATTTTTCTTGTAATACCCCTCTGTTTTGCTCTTTTGATTAAGCAGTGTTCTTCTCCTATATGTTGTATTTATGTTAGTATTTTGACTTTGGTACTCGGTTACTAATTGATCGCTATTTGTAAAACGATGTGAATGTTATATTTTGATGCGATGGTATTTTATTCAGATGTTATCATTATGGCATGCTTTAGATTAGCATTGTGAATATTTGAGTTAATGATGTTATATGTTTGGATTATATTATTGATGTTAGATTCGTCAATTAGTAATATTGTATTGGTGAAGGGGACGGGATTGCACCACTCGCTCGCGAGTGCCCTACAATTTCGTGATTTCCTCTTCACAGTGTATTTTAATTATGACATATATATGTACATGTTCGATATATTCCTTGTTCGCAGGTTGACAGGTACATGACATCGACTCCACTTGGTTTCACAAGTTGAGCGTGTCTATTGCCCAATGGTATTCAATTGGGAGATAGTAGTTAGGTTTTCTGTGCCAAGTCATCACCTTGACCATAGTGTGTCGTCGGTTTTAGTCTGGTTCAGTTACGTTAATATTGTGTTATTTGCCTTGATTTTATTTTGCAAATTAGAAAAAGGTAAATAAATGGCATATGTATTTAAGTTGTTGATTAAATTAATCTGGTTATAATGTTAGAAATGTTATTTGATTTATGAATTAATTTAATTTAATTGATAAAATAATTTAATCTTGGATTAAAATTATTTTATTGATTGATTAAATTAATTGTGTTGAATTAAATTAAGTTATGCATTTTGAAATTTATAGATATTTTGTGTGAAAGTCAAAAATTGAAAAGATTAAAGTGGAAATTTTGGAAAAAGGTTTTAAATTTTATTTTTTGAAAATTAGAAAATGCAAATTGAAAATTGGAGATATTTTCTGTTTTGATTCTGAAAATTGATTATGGTGGTTGAATAGATATTTTTCCTTTTTTGGCTATTATTGAGAATTTTTTATGAATTGTTAAAGAGGATGAAAATTGGAAAAATAGAGAAGGGAAGAAGATTATTGCGGGTTGTGGGTTTTGGATTTGGTGTTTTCTGGTGGAGCTGAATTAGACTGTTGGGAAGGATATTGAAATTTAGGAGAAGGCTTTGCTCCATTATCAGTTATCAAGCTTTTGGAACCAGGTTCTTTCAATTAGTTTTTCATTTTGAAAAGTTTTACAGTTTTATTATACTGTTTGAAAATGTTTAAACTCTATTTGTTGTTTGCAAGAAATACCCATGTTAAATCTTGCTTCAAAAATTGAAAACCTATGTTTCTATTTGATTTCCTCAAAACAAAACAAAAAAAAATGATATTCTTGACTGAAAATGGTTACTTTATGAATGGTTTTCCCAATTTGTTCTGAAAATTCTTTTTTGAAAATATATAATATATATGCATATGCACATATATATACTGATATATATATATATATATATATATATATATATATATATGTGCATATATATATTTATATTATATATTTATTATATTGAATTTTATCGTCAAAAATCTGTGTTAAAAATTTGACCCCTGACCCAAATCGCGGATTTAAAATCTGCAGGGGTTTTGCTCTGTTAAAAATATTTTATTTTTTTAAAGTTAAAATTCTATAGTGTGTGGGGGAGGGGTCGTTGGGGGCTCACCCCGTCGCACCCCCATGGGAGGCATGTGGGAGAGCTGCGCCCAGCGCACCCACCCTGTAACATCCCGCTACGCAACCCCGAAGGTTAAGAGCCAAAAGAGGATGAAATAATTTATTTTTATTTTTTTTAAGCATAAAGAATAACATACGCATAAAGTAATTACCAATTTGATAAAATGACAACAAATATGGTAAAATATGACCTAAAGAATAAATTCAAATAGAGAACTAATTCACCCTCCAGAGAAAATCCAAACAAGAGCAAATTGGTTAGCTTCATAAGTTTGCTCTGGAACTTGTTGCTCTGCTCCAGAACCTGTTGCTCTGGAACTACTATTCTGGAGTCCAATGCTCTGGAATTACTGTTCCTGGAGCCTGATGCTCTAGAACCTGCTGATCCTAGAGCCCGATGCTCCAGAACTTGTGATGCAACTTACAAGACAGCAATGGAAAGCGTTGCTGCTCCGGAACTTATGCAGATTGAAATATGAAGGAAATACACATTTATAGTTCTAGTTTTTACATGAAAATTAGGGAAAGAAAAACCAATAATAATCATCATAACACAAGGGATTTCGATACCAACACCGGGATCTATAACCCAAATATGAAACATTACATATCTTCTCATTTAATTTATGATTACATTCTCTCTCAAGAGAGTACAATGTGCATAAAGGAAAAGGTATGAATACAACAACATTTTCATGAACACGATACAATATCCAATAAGATATATCTACGCAAGGCATGTACATGAGTATAATATGATAAACAAATACAAGAGAGAGAGAGAGAGAGATCCACTCCAACCAGTACTCCAAACCTTGTACGTCGGTCCCCAATGGTGGTGGCAATGCCTCCCTACCATGTGGACTCCAGAGATACCACCCCACTGTGCTCGGAGGTAGTCACAAGGCCCAAGCAAAAGCAACAAGACAAGGGTAACATAAGGCCAACACTCTCATCACACATGGAGCAAACCAAAATACCAAGCACGAGGCCAAGAACACAAGATACAAGAGTGCAAGAGTGCAAGTCGGATGGAGTTTCACCATGTGTGCTCAAAGGGATGGCACCACACGGAGTCATGTACACCCCTCATAAAGACAAAGAACTCAATCATGCCTGGATCAACGCCCTGCAGGCGGATAACTCAATGCCTTGTAGACGGATAGGCCATCCCGAGTGCATCCTTAGCTTTTACAAGTGCTCAAGGCCATGCACGAGGACTCATTTTCTTACGTTGTTTTACTCCACCTCGTTTAACCAAACGAGGGACCCAAAGAAAATATGAAACAATGAAAACAAATCCATCAAACCATCATTGAAACCATTTAGACAACCAGGCTAATATTGTTGTAAGAGAAGCCACTGGACAGTAGAAAACCATAAAGAAATGGAGGCAAAGAATTTTCATTAAAAAAAACAAGTGCCCAGATTAAAATTCTAACCTTGACCCAAATCAACTTTCGGTGTTTCAAGCTAGAATGCACCATCAATTTTTGATTTCAGAATAGAAACGAGGTGTTGTTCTGGAAAACGCCATTTAGCCAAGTTGGGCAAGATTTGACATGAAAATTGAAAGTGCCCAGAATTCATATCGGACAAAGACCTAGTTGAGATATGGGAATTTCAAAACATAATACACTATTATTTTATAAATTTATGGCCAAGAATAGGGTGTTGTTCAAAAATATCATTCAGCCACGTGGGACAAAAATTCATTAAAAATGAAAGTGTTCGGATTGAAAATCGGACAACAACCCATTTGAAATATGGGAAATTAAAGATGAAATCAATCTTTGATTTAAATTTTTTTGCAAGGAGATTACGAGCAGCAAGGAAAAATGTTTTTCAGCAAATTGAAAAAAAAAAACATCAAAAATAAAGATGCCCAGATTTCAAATCTACTAGAGACCCAGTTGAGATATTGGCATTTCAACATAAAATCCACTTTTATTTTATGATTATAACTAGTGGATAAAGAGCAGCAATTAAAAAACGTATTTTCACATGTTGACAAAACATGAAAAATGAAAGAAATTGATAGCGCCCATAAATCTATTTCTACCAACAACCCATTTCAAATTTAGTGGTTTCCTTATGAATTCCACAGTTGGATTGGAGCTTATAAATTAGAAGTTGGATTGATTTAGAAAAATCATAGATTTTTTCCAAAAGAGGAAAACAATAACTAAGCAGAAAATAAATCTCAGAATCAAAATATCATGACAACACCTGGAGCAGCCAAGACTCCCAACAAATTTAATTACACACACGCATACATTTCTAATTTAGAACTTCAAGAAATATACACAGAAAAATACCTCAATGCTGCTCAACAATTCTAGTGGAAAAATGGTCTGAATATGAGGTGTGGTTGGGTTCCAAAATAGGACAGCAAGGGCAAAATAGCATGCTCCATCCAAAAATCAGGTGCCCACAATTTATTCTCCACAAAATCTTCACAAATCTACTACCCAAATCTTGGGGTTTTCTCCTCTTTCCTCCAAGCAGCAAATTGCTTCCTCTTCCCAAAAAATTAACCCCCCAAAAAGGTTTCAAGCAAAATATATATATATATATATATATCAATGATAGAGCTGCCTCATTTCCCTTTTTTTCTTTTTTATGTATCTAAATAAATCTTTATCCCAAGTAATATACTCTCCAAACAATCCCCCAAGAAATGAGGTGAAAACATCAAGTTATTAAGGCTCCTCCAATTAATTAATTTAAAACCACTAAATATCCAACATTCTCAATAACACATAAAAAGATAATTTAAATCCGATCATTAAAATACATGAGCTCCCCAAAAATGATCAAATAAGATTATAAGAGCCCACAAAAAAGAGATTAATAAAATTATTTAAAATTTCTAAATGAAATATAGCATTCCCTCGAATGATCAATAAAAATAATTTAAAATAACATATTTAAATTTCATGAATAAAACCATTCAAATCTCCCATCAATAAACGCTATAAAATACCATAATTGAAACCACGAAAAGATGCCAATGAAAACACATCATAACACTGACTACCAAAATATATCCACATAAAGATTAACAGAAACCAAGACAAAACACCTCAAACAGACATATTGGCAAACCACCTATGACAGAAAGGTGCTTCAGACGTTACCGTTAGGTAACCGGATGGTAAGACAACACGGGAACATTGCACTAATAAGTTACAGTGGGCTAGGGTAAGGGACATTTGGCCTGTATGATTACCTCCAATTACCACCATCGAGAATAGGAGTACGTTCAGGCCTGTGAATCCAGGCGGAGTCGATACTCAGTACCTGCATCACTCCAATTACACGTCAAAGTACATGTGCATATAACATATATCATATAGTTGAAACAACATCAATTATTAGGAAGATGGTCATGATATTGTAAGCCTCTCGAATACGAGTGTTACGACATCATCCCTTCCCGTCCGTAATCATATAAAAGCAATTATAACTATCATGTAATCCAGCATAATACTAATCATGATAACCTATCGCATAATCATCAATGTTTAATCTCATTATGATAACATTTAGAATACTAAATCAAAATTAAAATACCATCTTACCGAGGCTGGAGTTAGAGAGGTGTTACACACCAACACAGTCAGTCGCGCCAAGTGTTTGGGGCTTGGTTGTGTATTACACATAGCCGCCCCATGGATATGGGGTTCGGCTGTGTGTAAAGCGCAGCCACCCCAGCTTGGGACCCGTGCGCTTCCCCATAACAAAAATGCGTGGGCTTTTCCTATTTCATTTTTTTTTTTTATTTAAAAATATATATATATAATATGTTTAATATTATACGTTATAATATAAAAATATTTATAATAATATTTTATATTATATTGTATAATATTAAAATATTAATATATATTATAATAAAATATATATTATATTTTTTAATATTAAAATATGTTTAAATAATATTTTAGATTAGACTTTATAATATTAAAATATCAGTATTTATTAATAATAAGATATATTTATAGTTGTGCATTAAGTTATGATATATGTATATATATTTTAAATATATATACATATATATTAAAATATTGGTTTAATTAAGGGTATGTTTTAAAGGTAATTAAGAAATTTATATTATTGTGTTTTTAGTCAAATTATGAACTTTATTTTAAAAATAATATATTTTGGTGGAACAATATATTTGTTTTAAAATAATATGGATATTAAGATAAGTTAATTGTTTTGGAAATGATATGTCGAGAAGAGAAAACATGTATTTATTTTAAAATGTTATTTTCTGAATGGTTGAAATAAAAGTTTATTTTTATAATTATTGAGAACAATTAGGGAATGTGATATTTGATTTAAATTTTATCTTTGTCTAAAAGAGTCGTTATTCAATTCAGTTTTATTTAGACAATAAAATACTAAATGTTAATAAAAGAAGTGGATTTAGGAAATCCAAAGTAGATTTAATTTTGATTAAATTGCTTGTTTAAATGTAATTCTTTTTGTTATCGCTTTGGGAGAAATTGATCAGAAAGGGTTGTTAAGTCTTCCGGATGGGGTTTTAAATATGTGGGTTGTTGTATCATGTTGTCAACCTATTGTGAATCCCTCGGGTAGTGCATGTTACGTTGTCAGTTAATTACTCGGTTTCCACAAACGAAGATATTTTGTGCCTCCTTTGGAAGGAGTGGATTATGTGATTTGTTGCCTCTAGTGTTTGGAGTGAGTTTCATTATATGTTTTCTCCTAGAGTTGGAGTGGTTGTATATCTATTTTGTATGCACTTGGGTTCCCTTAGTGATTGGTTTTGTTTGGTATGTTGTCAAGTAGAAGAGCGGCTTCTATTAGGGGCTAGAGGCCGTAAGAGGTAAATTGGATAACCTTTGGAGGTGGTTGAATCGTGTGTTAACTAAACAATGTACTTAGAAGTTTAGGTAGTATTTCACTCTAATCAAGATAAGTTTTAGCCTCACTCATAGTCGCAAGTGCTTGTTTAGGCTTGGGGTGAGTGGGAAGGCTTGGAATGGCTAAGTCATCCATCTGGGCTTTATGACAGGTATTTGATTCCGCATTAGTAAGTATGAGGGTCGGGGCCTACAAAGATTCGTAGTGGGTAACTCATGACGAGTTGTGTGATGACACTATGTCTATGACATCTATTGGTATTTGTTTTGTGTATAGTTTTCTTAACATTCTCGATCTGTATTTATGTTTGGAAGCAATGTGACCATGTTTGAGTTGTACTTGTGTTGTACATGTGATTGGTTGTGTCAGTATGGTTATGTTATGTTTCAACCTGTGTCTATAGGTAGATGGTATCGGCTAGGATTCTTTGTTATTATCTCCTAGCACAGGGGGTGGGCCTTTGGGTACCACTTGGTTGGGTGGAACATGCACCTTACTCCATTGGGCTTTCTTATTGTTCATGTTGACGAGATTTCTAGTTGGAGAGCTCGTGGGACCCAGTTACGTTTCATGTTTTATTCATTTCAGTTGATCTTGTAATTAATTACCCCTCATCTTTTATTGAGGTGGAAGTTGTAATTTTTAATCATTCTTATTGGATTTACCTCATTCAGGCAATGACAGTTGTAATCTTATTGTTAAATGAAATCATATGGTATCTCTATTTTCTTTGATGAATTTATCTTGTATGGAATGTATGTGTTCTTAATTTCTTAAGTAATTAAATGTTATGGTTTCAATTCATGTTAGTTTTTTGTAGGTTATTAAGTAATCTCAGTCTCGTAACCTTAGAGGTTGTTGGCAATGAGTAGTGAACTTGCTTATTAATTATACTTAAACAAACAAAAAAAATTAGTGTGTTTGAGTAGTTAATTGCAACTTCCTCTAGGGTTGTGTGGTGGGGCATTACATTTCTTGATAAAAACCAAATGGAAACGGAGGTTTAAGAATTTGATCAAAGGTTTAACATGAATTTCTTCATCAAAATCATTCTGAGTTTTCCAAACAATGATGTTGCAAATAGCATATCCAAATATATGAATTTTTTCAAAATCAAAATCAATTTAATAACATGAACCTGGTTTCAAAAAGTTTGAGAAGATTCAAAATGGTGCAATGATTCTTCCTCAGATTCCAGCTCTTTCCAAGCAAATCAACAAAGCTTCTCCACCATTCCAATCCAAAACCCACAACCAGAAAAAAATCTCCTCCTTCCCTTCAATCTCTCATGCCTATAGAAAAAATTCTATGAAAAACAAAAAATATCTCATTTTCAACCACCATCATAAATTTTGAAAAATAAAATAGAAAATATCTCAAATTTCAATTTTGCATTCAAATTTTCCAAAAAATGCAAATTAAAACATTTTTCCAATTTTTAAAACAAAATATCTATTAATTCCAGAATGAATAGCTAATTCAATTCTATTAATTTAATTAACTCAATAAAATAAATCTAATCCAAGATTAAATTATTTTATTAATTAAATTAAATTAATTAATTAATTAATTAACATCTTCTAACATAATAACCAAATTAATTTAATAAACAACATAAATACATAAAGCCATTTATTTACCTTTTTAACTTGTAATAAAATAATATCAAGGCAAATTGAACAATATTAAAACAATCGAACCAGACTTAAAACCAATGACATGCTAAGACCAAGGTGATGACTTGACATGGAAAACCTAGCTATTATCTCCCAATCAAATGTCATTGGGAAATGGATACGCTCAAACCTGTGAAACCAGGTAGAGTCGATGTCTTGTACCTGTAAACCTGTGAACAAAGAGTATATCGAACATGTATATATATCCTGAAAAAATACATCGTGAAGAGGAAATCGTGGAATCGCAGGGCGCTCGCAAGCGAGTGGTGCAATTTTGTCCCCTTCACCAGTACAGTGTCACAAACTGACGAATCTAACATCAATAACTTAATCGAAGGCATAAAACATCATTAATTCCAATATTCTCTATGCTAATCTAAAGCATTCCATAATGATAACATCATAATAAAATACCATGACATCAAAATACAACATTCACATCGCTTAATAGTAGCGATCAAATAGTAACCGAGTACCATAGTCAAAGTACTAACAGCAACAAGGCATAATGAAGTAGAACACTTGTCTAATCAAAAGAGAAAAATGGAGGGGTGCTACATAAGGGAAGCTTCAGGATAGTAAAATAAGCACTTTGGTGAAAAAATCAAGTTAAGATCATTCCCGGTTTGAAAGTTATTCAAGTTTCAGTTTCTGATTTTTGCCCTATAAAATCTTCGAAGTCAATTTTGAGGCACTTAGAGGCTCCAGATGGGCCCGAAAATTGGCGGAAAACAAAAGTGGTTAGCCTTTAGGCCCCACTTTGACCTCCCCGACGTCATGGAGGCATTTTGGCAAAGATTCGACAATAATTCAGTGAAGAAATAGCTCTCCAATAACACAATTGTGCTCTTGAGGGTTTGAAGGCCACGGGTTAGTAGGAAAACATAGAAATATTAATAATTCAAGGTTGTTTTTTTTGTTTATAGAAGACAAAAACTTTCCTAAGGCTCGATCATACCAAGTCATAACATGAGCGCATTATAATGTGAGTATGTTATAATGCGCTTGCATTATAAATTTTTAAAAAATTAAAAGATGGTTGGCCACTTTTTGGTACCCACCCATTTTATATAAGTAGAAATGGATATCATTTCTTAAAAGTAGAAATGGATATTTGTTTCTTAAAAAATTGGATATTCATTTTTAACTTTAAAAATGGATATTTATTTCTACTGGACATTTGTTTTGCCTCGGTATTTCTTTAGGATTTGGCTTGGGGTTGCAATGCTTTATGGAGCTTTACCCTTCATGTTGACAACTTATTTTTAATCTAAATTTGATGAAACAAAGAGGGTTTATTCAACAAATTTTCAACATTCTACCAATATAAGATATGCTTTATTTTGAATTTAATAAATAATTATTATTGATTTTCTACATGTACTATGTGTAAAGACCTGATTGATAGGTTGATTGAACAATATCTATAACTTTTGAAACAGTTATACATTTTTAAAATCCAAAAGATGCATAACACACTATGCTTCACAAAGTAAAGTTTTCAAAAAAAAATCATGAATTTTTGACCAAGTTAGGGTGGCTAGACAAATGGTTTTTAATATTTTAAAAAATTCCTACTAGAAAATTCATAACTAATTATTTACTTGCAAAAATTTACAAAACAATGTGTCACATTTGTGCATGTGTCCTCTACTTATATTGAAAGATTAAAAAAAAAAATATATATATATATATATATATATTCTCATAATTAGGGTGGTCAGACAAACACATGCTTTTTATTTTTTCCAATTTTTAATTTACTATTGCATTGAAATTTTAAATTTTCACCTAATCAATTTTTTTTTTCCAAAAAAGACCTAGTAAATCACCATTAAGCTTAGTGCAACCACCTTCACCACCTAGAAATGTGTCCTCCTTGTGTAAACTTGCCTCCACATGTAATTCCTTTGATGTAGGGGAAAGAGTGTGAAGAAACCATTCACACACCACTTGATCTTCTACATGCCCCTCAAGTTTAGAGGCATTTCTTCTACAATTGGTACCCAAGTGTGCAAGGCTCTATTATTGCATACCTCATGAATTCCAAGAATATCTTTCACTAAACCTATGGAAGCATAATCCCTTATTTGGAAAATTCACTTCAACTTGATATTAGACTCAACGCCATAGTTTACGGTATCTTGGCCATATTTTCCTTATGGCACACTAGAAAAACAACAAAGACCCTCCACAAGGCTATGCTACAAAATAACTCTAACAACTTGGAGCAAGCACTTTACAGTGATGGGGATAAAAACATCCTTATCATAAAAATACATAAGTCCTTCATGCACATGATCCACACACAACAATTGTATTAACATCCCATGTGTAGAAAGAGCTCTACATGTAAGGAAATTTATGAAGAACAAATGATGTCTAGGTATTCATAATACTTCTCAAAAGAATTAAAATTAATCACAAAGAAGGAGTATGAAAGCTAAGTAATGGTGGTATAAAATAATACACAAAGTTTTTATCTCAAGAAGGTCTCTAGTAGACCATTCATTAGGTAAAAAACTAATCTTGGATGAGAAGGGAAATTGAGAAACAGTTGTGTTTGTTACAAAGTTGGTATCAATTCTATTGTGCTTTGAAATAATACATGTACTTTACTTCAAAAAAATTGCCAATAATATTTGCTTCCTCAACACTGCTCATCAATTTTTTATTTGTTTAACTATCTCTAGGGCTTGCTTGAATGATAGAAGAGAGTGGCTTTCAACCTCTAGATGCTTATAATTCAAAGTTTTCATAATTGTTAGCCTTTCAGGGAGCACTAATTCCTTTGTTTCATTATTTTATATGGGGCCAAATATGATCACCCCACTCTATAGGACCCAAATTATCTTTGGTAACACCACTAGAATTAAGTTTTAAGAAACCATCCTTGGGAGGAGTTCAATGGCTAGCAAGATTATTTTTAATTTTATTTCCAAATAATCCAATAATAAGGGATATTTATATACTAAATATTAATTTAACTATGATTATTTAATATTATAGAATAAAATTAACTAATAATTAATTTATAATTATATAATTAATATGTTGTATTAATTATATTGTATTGACATCTCTTGATGTTTGATGTTTTATTAGAATTCAACTGTGTAGTTTTTAAGTCAAACTTTTTTACCTATATTTCATTGGCAATGGCTCACATGGACCCATCTCTCATGAGCATGATTAGTTTTCTTAGCACCCATTGCAACTCTTGAGTTCTTTTAGATATATGTATTTAAGATATCCATGTTAGTTTTATGAGTGTTTCAAGTTAAATACTTAGTTAGTTTGAGTAGTAAAAAAGAATTTTGGCTCAATTAGTTGATTTTGCAAATGTTTCATGATCTATTCCTGATCATACATCCCCAATTAGAAGGATTTTAGTCTATAAAGTTAAGGAACCTAGATGATCGAGAAAAGTTTTCCCTCTTTCTCCTTGGAATATTGCTTCAATTTACATGGTAATTGTTCTTTTGATCCAATTCATCAAGTTTTTGGTTCTCTTCATGATATTCATACCTTCTTCATTTCTTCTTGACATTAGGAGCAAGGTCTTTAATTGAAGACAACAAAAGACCACCTTTATTATTTAGCATGGAATTCTTAAAGAGACATAAGTTTTCCACCTGCATAACAAAAAATAAATTCAAATGAGGCACATTTAATATAAATGCATTAGTGCTCATTTGCTCTAGAATTTCAAATGAACAATAGTGGTTTAATATTTCTTTGCTTTATCTTCAAGATGTTCTACACTCAAGTCCAACCTTACCTTGTCCCAAACTTGGATCTTGTGTTCACTTCTATTTTTATCATGCATGGTGTGTACTTAGTGTGTCACCAAAAATTGTACTATTGAAGAAAGAGATAATTTTGTGCCTAATTTGGTCCTATTTTAGACATCCTAGCCCTAATTATCCTCTAAATCATCATTTATAGGCCCCTATGTCCCCATATTGTTCATCTTGAGGCTTATTTTGATCAAATACTTGACTAAATCAACATATAAACTTAATTTATGCATTCCCTAACATCCTAGCTAGCAAAGAGCCCCTGTGGGACCAAGTCACCCATCTAGGTGAATTAGTCCCATCGAGGTGGGACTAAATCGCCCAACTTGGTGACTTAGTTCTATTTGAGTTGTTTTCAGAGTTTGAGCGAGAAAAAATAGGTTTTAAGTTTTATTTTTCTCCATGTCGGCCTTAGGGATCAAATTAACGGGTGTTTTAGGTGGATTTCCTATAAATACAAGCCTCTAAACCCTAATTCATAACTCATTCATTCATTCTTCATTCATCAATCATCATTCTTCTCAAGGAAGCTAGGGTTTGAGCATTTTAAGACATTCAAGGGAAAATTCTTCACCTATTGTTGTAGAAATTCAAGATCAATCATCATGGAAAGTTTCTAATCCCATTTCATTTCATGTTCATGCTTCATCTAATTTCATCATTTTGGCTTAACTACCTAAAAGGGGTTTGACCAAAGCAAACCCCCATTCCCTAACATTCAACATTTCTCTCTCTTTCCTTGTGTGTTTGTAGATATTTCAAAGAGAAAGATTGGAAAATTTGTCATCAAACTGTCAAAGCCCTTCAAGGTTGTCAAAACCCCAAGAGAAACTTGGAGAACACCTTCAAGCCAAATTTTGCAGTTTCGAATCCGGAAACTTATCAGGTGCAAAAGTGCAGGTTGGGGTATACATATTCCCCTTTCGAATCTTTAGAAAAGTCAAAGTGGACACTTCCCCAATCATGGTGACTTAGTCCCACTGCATAGGTTTTTCAGAGATTTCAGTAGATTTGGATACCCATTTGGCCAAAACGGGCTCCGATATAGATTCCCAAATTTGGGAGTAGGTCGCCCAGAATGGCGAATTAGTCCTAGTAGGCCAAAATTCCATTATCAACAAAATTTCCAGAGTTCCTCTCTAGCACTTTCTAGTTTTCAGGTGCATCTCTCTAGTTTTAGTCATTTCTATTATAGTTTACTTACATTTTTAGTTCATTTTGCATATCATAATGTGTTTTCAAACAAAGTGCATTTTCTTAGTCTAGCATTAATAATCAATCTCTTTTATCAGTTCTTTGCATCTAGGGCATTCTATTTAGACACATTTCAATCACATTTGCATGTCTTGAATGAACCTCAAAGTTTTTGTGAGAAATATTTGTCCTTTCAGGCGTAAAACCATAGAAGTGCAAGAGAGCATCTCTCCCCTAAAATTTGTAGTTCATTTTGGTGAACCTACTTTTTGAATACATTCTTGTCTGATTTGGAGTCCATCATCATCCTAGAATTAGCTTGCATTATATTTTTCATTAGTTAAGTTGCATTCTAGTGTTTCAAAAAAATTTATTAGTGAAAGTGCATATAGGTTGCATTTTTTCATCTCAAATCATTACAATTTTTTTGAAATTCTGCATTTTCATCTTAGGTCATTATCATACAACATAGAAAACATAAAAATTCATCAAAAAAGTTTGAAAATTATGAAAAAAATACCCAGTAGGACTAACTCACCACCTTGGGTGACTTAGTCCCTTTTCACCCCTGAAACCACTTTTCATGACACTAGACCCTATTTTTCAGGTTTTTTTTGCTTCCATTACCTATCTGTATCAATCGGTTGAGTTTAAGTTACATGCATTTTACTAAATCTAGCTTAAATTGGTCCATGTCATGCATTGCTTCATTTCAATTTTGAATTCACAACATTTTATTTTTAGATCATTGCATAGTGTAATCAGTAAATTACCTTGTTTGAAATCTAAAAAATTGCATTTCATTCTAGGTCTTAACATTGCATTGTTCAAAAATGTTAGTTTCAATCTTTTCCAAAATTGCAAAGAAAAAGTTAGTAAATAAGCATGCTAGTCATTCATTCAATGCATTCCCTAGTTATGAGAGTCTCTTAGTGCAAGAGCATGAAAATGATAATACTTGCCTTAAACTTACACACTCTCTTATCTCTCCTATTTGTGAGGATGATGTGTTAGAAATAATACATACATACATAATCATGATAATCATATTTGTTCTTCTCACAATACCTCTTCTTTTAATTATGAAGGTATCTTGGCGAAAGAAGATAAAATCATTGAGACTCATGAGGATCTTGTTCGTTCTTCTCCTCATCCCCTTTGGGATGATATTTTAGCACAAGAACATGAAATCATAGACACGGGTATGTGCAGGATCATGATGGGCCAAAAAGTGGCAATATGATCGGTATGTGGTTGACGACTTTTTTTTTACCCAAAATTGATGAAATGAAAAGGGTTTTTAAAAGAGATTCTCAGCTTTCCACCAATATAAATTATGCTTTACTTTGAATTTAATAAATTATTATTATTCATTTTCTATTGAATTACGACTAAAGTCTTGATTTTTAGGCTGATTGAAAAACATCTATAGCTTTCAAATGGTATCATATTTTTTGAATCCAAAACATGCATCACATTTTATGCTTTGCATACTATAATATTAAAAAATAAAAAATTGAATTTCATGAAGTTTTGACCAAGTTAAGGTGGTCAGAAATACGAGTCTTTATATTTTTTAAAAGTTGTCATAAGAAAATTATAATTAATTATTTACTTTGAAAAAAATTACAAAAAAATATGCATCACATCGAGACATGAGTCCTCTACTTATATCTAAAATATTATAAAAAAAATATTATCATTTTAATGTGGTTAGGGTGGTCAGACAGACACCTACTTCTTATTTTTTCCCTGAAATTTAAGTACTACTGTATTGAAATTTCAAATTTTCACCAAATAGATTTTATCTTTTTATAAATAAACCTAGTAATTTAGAAACTACATTCAATTTTCTACAAATTCTATTCTTACATATTTTTGAAATAATATAGATAACCTTTTCAAATTTTTATGTCAAGTTGCCTAGCTCTGATTTTTTTGAATTTTTTGCCACTTAAGGGCCTATTTTTTCCATGATGATCCTGCACATACCCACACATTCCTAAAAAATCATTCAAGACACTTCAACCATTGCTCATCCCCCTACTTACGATGAAGTCCTTTCGAAGGAACCAATCCTTGAATGTCAAGAACATTTGGTTTATAATTCTCCTAAAAACTCTCCTCCTAGGGAGGATATCAAGGTGCAACAAAGGCTAAAAATTGACACATGCAAGGGAGATTCCTTAGATGAAGATTATGAAGTGACATTAGACTCCTCTTCATAAGACATCATGCAAATAATCACAATCTCATTGAGGTAATGACAACACAAGTTGTATCTTCTTTAATTAGTGAGCTCCCTAAGTCACCTCCCACTAGTGAATCACACAACAAACTAAGAAATGTATTAAAATCCATGATGCTCTCTAATCATAACAATGTTTTTCAACCGCTAAGTTCTCACCTAGTGACTCAAATATATAGGGGATCACACATCACTTCCCTACCATTACGCTTTTCTCATCCTAGAGTCCCTAGTGTTTATGACCTTAAAAATACTTCTGCTAATATATTTGTATGGAAACTCATTCAACCATCACCTATATACAAGTGTCTATTTCAATAAATGTTGTAAATATAACTGGAGGGGATCCAATCTTACATAAAATTGAATAATATAACATCTTCCTTTCATCCCACACAAGTCACACAATCAAAAATCACATTCCCTAAACAAGAATTGCCCTCACTTGAGACCCAAAATAATAGTGAATCCTTAATGATAAAGGTGGTCATTAATGAAACTATAGTTAGATGCACTCTCATAGACAACAGAGTTGAAATCAATGTTTGTAGCATTGACCTTCTCGACAAAATTGACATGGACAAAAGGCTCATTCAACTTAATAACATTCATATTTGTGGCTTTGACAATGTTAATAGGCAACCAATAGGGATGATCACATTACCTATTGAGGGAGGACCTGTGGTGTTGTCTACCTCTATCCATAACATGCCAGGATCCCTTTCATACAATCTTCTCCTAGGGAGACCATGGATTCACGCTATGAAAGGAGTCACCTCTACTCTTCACCATGCAATGAAATTTGAATACAACAACAAGGTATACACGGTTGATGCAAATGAACAAAGATATGAATCACATGATCACAACATTTCCAACTCCCCTAATACTTTCATTCCAAAATCAAAAGTTGAGCCTATACAAGTTGATCCTTCACCTACAACAAAACTCTTTAGTGACAATTGGGGGTCGTTAGATTTTATGCCAACTTTCCATAAAGAATCCAAAATCTCACCCTCAAGATCCAAAGAGTCATATACCAACGATTCATTTTCAAATACAAGTTCTAATGATGGTCGGGGTTTTATATCTCCCTTTATAGGAGAGTGTAAAATCTCACAACCTAAACCAAACCAACCTTGTGTTTCATTCTCCCAACTTCGTTCTACAAGATTACCCCATGGTGGTGATAAGGGCTATATACCTCCTATCCCTCACGAGGGTACAACACATTACCTTAAAAAGGATTTTTGTTCTCGTGAAGAAGCCAATCCTTCTCAGAAGCTTCAACTCCCTTCATTTGACTTGGAATATTGTTATGGTCTCTGATATAATCTCCCTCATTTACATGGATACAATGAACACGTGAAGCAAACTGACATACCATACTCTTTCAAGAACGATCTAGGGTTACCTCCCTTATCTCCATCCTCATCTAAAGCCTTATCATTTAGTGTATGCATGGCATCTTGCACAAATAAAGGAACATCTTCTACTATTGATCAAGAGAGTATCTTGTCAAGACTCCTTCAAGATCTCTTGATATCTCTCCCTCCAAAAACACGAAAGAAATTTTACTATAAAACTTCATTTTGTGCATATCACAAAGTTTGTGGTCATTCTACTAATGAATGTAAGGCTTTGAACAACAAAATTTAACATCTTCAGGAGTGTGGTGCTCTTCCTTGTATTGTAGAACCTAATTCCTCTAACTTATACTTATTTTCATCCTATTTAGCTCACCCTTGTCCTACACTAAGTGGAGGCAAGGGGTTAGCTAGCCTTGTCCTCTTATGTCACTTGTCATTGCCTCTTTTGATTATTTGATCACCTTTCATGAACATAACAGATCAAGCTTGGGATGTGGACAACATGCCTTAAGTTGGCTCGCATGTGACAGACATTTTTTTCATGACGCAGATTATCGGAAACATATGACTTGGCATAGGGCTTTATGAATAAGCTTTCATGTCTTCTTCTACTTTAAATCACTTGCTCATAGAACTGGTGTTAGAACCCGCTTTAAAGTGGGGGCATACACTAACACTCACATTTCATTGTGTGATTTTCTTTTTTACAATTCCCTCTCTTGGAAACATTAGGTACAATGTTGTTCAAGATGAGACATTGCATTTTTCCTCTATTGAAAACAAGATGAGACCTAATTTTGCACTTATCCTCTCTTGGAAACATTAAATATGATGTTCCCTAAGATGAAACCTTGCACAAACTAAGTAAAACCCCTTCGAACCTTCCTTACACCATTTTTACATTTCAAAAAATAATTTGCAAAAACATTTTCTTTCATGGTGCCTTATCGAAGTTATCAGGAGGTACATAACTTTGGTATGGTTTGAGCGGGAACCCCAACCAATGGCATGACTTTCCCCATAGCCACCTACATGTGTGTGAGTACATACCAGCCATGAGTGTATGCTTCTCACCTTCTTGGACTTCTCACCCGACAGACAACCAAGAGTTTAATCACCTCAGAGTGTATGCATTTTTTGGACAAACAACCTAGATCTAATCCACAAAGAGCTAGACAAATGGTTGAAGCTTGATCCACATTTTTACTTTTACTTATTCTTATTCCTCCTTCTATTTTTTTCTATTGCATGATCATGTATCTTGTTTTGCTGCAAATCATTCACCTTGTGCATGTCCTTTTGCGCTTATGTTGGTTTGACTTAGGATCTTGGATCTTGGATCCTAGGGGCTTGACCACCTCCTTTGATCTTTTTCATCCTTTTCCATCAGCATTGGTATGATTGGACCCCTCTTGAATGTCTACTTTAGCACAAGTTTGAAGCAAGTTCATCCTCTCAATAAAGTGGGGGGTAAATGTGTCACTAAAAATTGTATACTCTTGAAGAAAGAGATAATTTTGTGCCTAATTTGGTCCTATTTTAGACATCCTAGCCCTAATTATCCTTTACATCATCATTAATAGGCCTAGGTGACCCCATATTATGCATCCTAAGGCTTATTCTGATCAAATACTTGACTAAATCAACATATAAACTTAATTTATGCATTCCCTGATATCCCAACTGGCAAAAGAGCCCTTGCTAGGAAAATTAGTCCCATCTAGGTGGGACTAAGTCGCCCAGCTTGGCGACTTAGTTCTATTTGAGTTGTTTTCAAGGTTTGAGTAGGAAAAATTAGGTTTTAAGTTTTATTTTTCTCCATGTCGGCCTTGGGGATCAAATTAACGGGTGTTTTAGGTGGATTTCCTATAAATACAAGCCTCTAAACCCTAATTCATAACTCATTCATTCATTCTTCATTATTCATTCATCATTCTTCTCAATCAAGCTAGGGTTTGAGCATTCTAAGACATTCAAGGGCAGATTCTTCACCTATTGCTACATAATTTCAAGATCAATCATCATGGAAATTTTCTAATCCCATTTCATTTCATGTTCATGCTTCATCTTATTTCATCATTTTGGTTTAATTGCCTAAAAGGGGTTTGACCAAGGCAAACCCCCATGCCCTAACATTCAACATTTCTCTCTCTTTCCTTGTGTGTTTGCATATTTTTCAAAGAGAAAGATTGGAAAAGTTGTCATCAAAGTTTCAAAGCCCTTCAAAGTTTTCAAAACACTAGGAGAAGCTTGGAGAACACCTACAAGCCGAATTCTATAGTTTCGGATCCAAAAACTTATCAGGAGTAGAAGTGCAAGTTAGGGTCTACAAATTCCCCTTTCGAATCTTCAGAAAAGTCAAAGTGGACACTTCCCCTTGTTGTGGTGACTTAATCCCACTATACAAGTTTTTTAGAGATTTTTGCATATTCAGATACCCGTTTGGACGAAACGGTCTTGAGTGTAGGTTTCCAGATATGGGACTAGGTCACCCAGAATGGCGAATTAGTCCTAGTAGGCCAAAATTCTATTATCAAAAATATTTCCAGAGTTCATCTCCAACACTTTCCAATTCGTAGGTACATCTCTCTAGGTTCAGTCATTTATGTTACAGTTTACTTGCATTTTTAGTTCATTTTGCATATCATAATGTGTTTTCAAACAAAGTGCATTTTCTTAGTTTAGCATTAATAATCAATCTCTTTTATCAGTTCTTTGCATCTAGGGAATTCTATTTAGACACATTTCAATCACATTTGCATTAGTCTTGAATGAACCTCCAAGTTTTGGGTAGAAAGACCTCTCTCCTTTTAGGTGAAAAACCCTAGAAGTGCAAGAGAGCAAATTCTTTCCCCTAAAAATTTGTGGTTCACTTAGTTTAAGTCTTCTTCAATCTCTCTTGCATTTGTAGGTGTATTTATCTCATCTTTTCAATGAAATTTAACTTTGTAGATATTTGAACCCACTCTTTCTTACCTCCTTTGTAGTTGTCTTGTCACTACATTAAAAGGACTAGGAGGTGAATAATTAAAACATATCTCAAATTTAGATGTATTAGTAATGGAATAAATCACCCTATTGTAGGGTGATCCCACAATACTAGTTTACAATTTTTGGCCAAACTGGACATTGAATTGAATTATTTTAACTTTAAATCTTCACTTTTGGGCACTTATAGCTGCTAAACCATGAGGAATTTGAAGATGATGTAAACTAGTGATTTGTCACATTTTGTTTGTAGATTCTAAATATATATTTTTAAAAAAAAATTGGAATCAAATTTCATTTCTTTTTCCATCTCCTTTGAAAACTAGTTTTTAATAGTAAACTCCATTTCTAAAGAGTGACATGTACTTGCTAACACAACTTTTTTTCTATGAAGGATAAAATTCCATTTTTTTCAAATTTAGATTCATAACTACAATATCTAGTGCATGCAATTGGTTTCATAGTGTTTTATTGAAAAGCATTTCTTAATTAAGTTTTGAAGTCAAATTAGTTACAATTTAGACATAGGTTTACTTGCTAACACAACTTTTTTGTATGTATCGAAATTCTTTTTTTTGTTGGATCAAGGACATCAATATCTAGTGCATAGATATTTTCAGATTTTTTTTAGAATCTGCCATTTTTTCACATGTGCAGAATAGAGAGTTTGATTTTCAATGAAAAACCTATGTTTAATTAAACTAAAAAAAATACATAATAAAACCAAAATATATTAAAATTATATTTGATGGATAGCTCATTCTGAGGACTACCATCACCCAGTTCAGTCTTTGAAGTTTCCTCCATTTTCATCCTAACCCGAGCTTCAAAAGGTAAAATTTTGTATAAAATTGGTAGAAGAGGGGGAGAAGTGCAAAAAAGGGGAGTTTTCTAGAACCCCCCTTCTAGCGAACCCCCCTTTAAATACAATTAAAAAAGAAAACCCATTAAAGGGGGGTTCGCTAGTTTTGTGGGATCACCCTATACCCCTTAAAGAGATTTTCCAATTTTCATCCCATGTCTTAGGATGCTTTATATTATATTCCCTCATTAGTTGCACCAATGTTCTATTGACCACTCCACTTTGACCATTAGATTAAAAACAATAGTTTTAACCAAGCTTGTACCTATCTTCTTCCACAATGTGTAAAACACAATTCAACTGTAACATTGCCCTTAAAGAGTCTTTTTACATGCAATTAGAATTTATGTCTTGCTAAACCTGTCTTCAATAAAAAACTAATGGTCTAGAAGGAGGTTCTTTCTAGTGGTCTAGAAGGATTTTGAGAGTTACATATACATCCCAACATTCTATAAATAGGCTTACATGTGCTAAAAAATAACCTACCCCCTTATGATTTTTGCAACATTGATTGTATATTTGGTCAATGCACTTTTTTTTTCAAATCAAAGTGACTTACAACCATTGAAGCTATGTTACCAAGAACGCCACTTCAAGGTCCCAATCTCATATTGAACTAGTTTAGGGAGTTCTTAGGGAGGTCTTTGGGAAAAATCGGGCCATTGCTAGGCAAACCCAACGGGACCTAAGGGTCGCTCAAAGGAAAAAAAAAAATCATTTTTTAAAAACCTTTCTAGGAAATGGAAATGGAATCCTTTTATAGTCCATGATACCAGGTGATTTGTTTTTGGGTCTACAAATGGAATATAGTATTTGAGGCTACCTCATACTTTTAGTATGCAAGAGGCACCTAACTATGCTCATATGAGGTGTGCGTACCCTACCTCTTGCAAGATTTGAACTTGTGACCTCTTTTTCAAGAGTACAAGTTCTCCACCATTAGAAAAACTCAATAATTTAGCCCTTAAGTGATAAAATTATGAAAATGGCATGTTCCATGAAGGTTTGTGTGGTTTCAAAGGCCTTAATTTGCACTTGGTGGTAGGGGTTCTACCCCTGAACCCTATGAGGGGTGTTTCCCATTGACCATGTCAGGGGCATCACCCTTAGACCCCCATGAGGGTCACTGCCCCTCGACCTTGATGGGGGAATTACCCCCATGAGGGGCATTAACTTTCAAACCCATTGGATTCTCTGCTCCTTGACCCACACTAGTTATTGGGATCACTTCTCACATAAGAAATTTGATTGCAATGAGGGGGTGACAAGGAATTGGTATCTAACTCTTGAGTGTGCTGACTTAGACATTATTATCACAAAACTTGCCAAAAATATCTTTAGATGAGGAAGCTTTTACATATGTCATGGTTGTGGAAGTGGCATTGTAATTCATTGTGGTTCAAATGAAGTTGAACCAAATGTTGACTTTGATGCTCTCGATGAAAAGAAATGTGAATATTATGGAATTTTGATTGTAATTTTCATTAGGTATTGATATTTGACAAGTGATTGAATTATGAATTTATTAATCTTTTCTTTTTGTCAATTATGAAGTATTTAAATACTTTATTTATTGGTAATTATGAGTGTCATTGTATATATATATATATATATATATATATATATATATATATATAATATAGTTGTACACAGTTGTTGTACCTAGTTGTACCATATTGAAAAAAAAATTTCCATACTAGCATACCCAAACCCTGTACCCGACCCCATATTAGACTGGGAACTTAGCTTTTTGAAGTATGATCTTTTATTGTTAGTTAAATTTGTCTCTTTGTAGGCACACAACTCTATACTAGCTTGTATAGCATAATAGCTATCTTGGAGATAGTTGCTTTCCTTGGGCTTAAAATATACTCTTCTATCCCATGTAAATACTGAAATACATTCCAAAATATGCATCATTTCCATATCCTTTACTATATCAATGTACAAGGTGGTATAGAGAACAGGTTGAAAAATTGGCACAAGTTGAGATTCATCCCAGCCATATCCATTGGGTTGTTTTGAGTGACACAGATTGGAGAAGGATCTGTGACAAGATAGCATGTCTTACACCCATTTGTTGCTTGTACCATTCCCATAATGATGAACACTAAAGCATTGGGTTCAATATCTAGCTAAGTCATAAATGGATGAAGCATCTAAGGCTGAAATGAAAGGTGGTAAAAACAACATATCACTATACTCATTCATCACACCTCTCTTATATTTGATAACCAAATAATTTTTTTATAAGAAATCCATCAATTTATAAATATGTGCTTGTGATAAAAAAAAATTAGAATCAAAACATTGAATATTATAACAAAAGCGATGGAGCAAAGCAGTGCGAATCAAATTCTCTTGGAAGGTTTGAAAGCTAATGCAGTGGCAAAGGATGGCGAGTGAATTCAAGGGCCGAAGGGAGAAGCCAAGGATAGTTGTGCAGATGAAGTACTTAGAACAAACCCCGATATCAACTCAGATCAGGCAAGCACGCACACGCCACAGTGGGTTTTCACGAATGGAAGGTGGATAGACCGTTGCCATCCTTTTTACCAAGATCAACCTCCAGAAAAACCAGAGATCCATAATCCTCCTCGGGTGTGTCATGATACGCAATTAGCGCCACTAGTAGAAAACTATCAGAACAATTGAATAAAGCGAGAACAGCCACCACGGCAGCAACCAAATCAATGGCGCAAGCCCAAAACTCATAAACAAACTGGGAATGAAAAGAATGTGGGCAACGGATCGGATCAATAGAGACCAAACTCTGACTTGAATCAAGAATGAAACCCTAAGCATTTGGAAGCAAAAGAAATAATGAAGATTGACTTGTCTCAAGAAATCAATAATGATGTCAAAATTTTAAAGGAATTCGGTTTTTTTTGTCGGTTCATCGGTGGCACCCTAGATAGGGCTTCAATCAGAAAATGGAGTATGGAAGAATGGCAGACAAAAGTGCTACTCAAATTCCTCCCAAAGAATGTTTTTGTAGTGGTTTTTGCTGACAAGGAATCAAGGAAGCGAATCTCAGAAGGTGGGATTTGGTGCATGAACAATTTACTCTGTTCATGCAACCATGGTGCCACAATTTCGATCCCACGAAAATTCAGCCCTATGACCACTCAATATGGATTCGGCTATACAATCTCCCATTCGAATACTGGATCGGCGATTGTTTAGAAAAGATCGGTCAGTCCCTGGGCACATTGGTAAATATAGATATGGATATTATAGATGGGGACTTATATAAATATGCCAGATTGCAGATTGTGGCAATTAACCCTATCCCTCAATCAATCCTATTAATGGTTGATGGCAAAAACTGGGTTCAAAAAATAGAGGTAGAAGAGGATAATAAATTTGTCCTCATATGTAGCTCAAGGAAACACTTTGAGGCAGATTGCAGAAACAGGCCAGAACTAAAGAACCAGCAAAGGGAGTATAGGGAGAGGGAGGTGTTTTCCGAACTATAGATTGTCCCTTTCATCGCAAAACCCCAATTGGCAATTTCAAATGCACCAAAGGCCAAGAATCAGGAAGTATGCCAAGCAAAACACGTGGAAGGTGGGTTATGGAAGCAGGACATCCCAAACCGAAATGAATCTATAATGACCACCCTGGAGAAGTCGGGGATGGAGGAATTCGCCTCTGAATCTGATAGTTCAGACTCGGAAAAGGATTTGGGGGATGAGATCGATATAAGGGCAGATCGATATATAACACAAACTACAATGAAGCACATGGGTATGGGTAAAATAGACAAAAAAGAGAAGACCAGAGGAAAGAAATCTTACAAAAAACTGAGGGAAGAAGAAGCAGCTGCTAGAAATTACCCGAGCATCAAAAACTTTTTAAGTACCAAGGGAGGGAAAGCCTCCCTTGGGAAGAAATGAAGCTGACCTCCTGAAATTTCAGGGGCCTAAAGGCCCTTGACAAGTGACGTCAACTACAGTCATGCAAAAGCGACATAATCCTCCTTCACGAAACTAAGCTATCTCAATCAAAATCAAGTTTTTTTTTGCAATATATTCGGTCATGGAATGGACATTTCCAGGACTCAGTAGATGCTACAGGTGGAATAGGATTGTTGTGGAAGGAAGCAAAAGTATCAGTGAAAATACAAGTATCATACACAAACTGGTTGGCGATAGAAGTATACATGAGTCTCAATATCAAATTTATACTCATCAAAATTTACGGCCTTATCCGAACAGAGGAGAAAGTTGGGCTTTGGAATGCGGTTTCATATTTCATAAGGATCCACAAAGGGGTAAGCTTCATCATTGGGGGTGACTTTAATGCAGTTTTGGATCTCTTAGAAAAGAGTGGGGGGATCAGGACTAAATCACAAACACTAATTGACTTTAGGGACTTTGTGGCAAACTCAGGTCTGGAAGATTTCCAGACATCAAATGGGGTTTGAACTTGGACCAATAGGCGCAAGGACTTTACATCAATCTCGGAAAGGCTTGACAGGTTTCTAATATCTCCAGATTGGTGCAAAGACTGTTCCATAATCGAGGCACAAATATTGCCTGTTTCTATCTCAGATCACTTCCCTATCGAACTCACTCTGGGCAAAGGATTGGAGCAAATAAAATCAACATTTAGATTCATGAATATGTGGTGGCGATACGAAGGGCTTTTAGTCTTGCTTAAAAAATGGTGGAATGAGATTAAACTGGGAGGCTCGAACAGTTTCAGATTCATAAAGAAACTCCAGTTTCTAAAAATTAAGTTGAAAGACTGGAACGAAGGGAAATTTATGAACATCTTCACAGAAAAGGCTAGGGTAGAATGTGAATTGGAATCTCTGAATGAGAAGGTGATAAAGGAAGGGATGAGGAATGAGGAATTCAAGAGGGAGAAGGAGCTAAAAGTTGAGCTGGCAGAACTGTTGAAACGTGAGGGAATATACTAGAGGGACAAATCAAGAGAAGTTTGGCTCTGAGATGGGGACTCCAATTCAAATTTTTTCCATTCCTTAGTCCTTGCTCGTAGGGCCGCAAACAAAATCAAAAGCATTCAGGCTCAAGATGGTTCCCGAAAGTAGGGCAGCATGGAAGTAAGCCAAGTTGTGGTTGATTTCTTTAAAAATCTCTTAGGAACACAGGAGGGCAGCTGTGCCAAAGGGGTCATTTTAGAAACAATGGAAAGAAGGGTAGGAAGTGAGGATAATGCATTACTGTATCAACTAGTATCAACTAGTATCATTGGAATAATTCAATTCGGCTCTCTTCCAATTACATCCTGATAAGGCTTTGGGGCCAGACGGTTTTTCGGCAAGATTTTTTCAGAATTGTTGGAGCTTTCTTGGCAGGGATCTATGGTAGGTGGTGGAGGACTTTAGAAAGTCAAAAATATTTGTCAAAGACTTGAACAACATGGTCATCACCCTCATCCCCAAAAATGTGGAATGCAAATCATTTAGCGACTACAGGCCCATCTCCCTATGCAACATAGTCTATAAAGTAATCGCCAAAGTCCTTGCAAATAGGTTGAAACCCATCTTGGGGAAAATCATCTCACCAGAGCAAAATGGGTTTGTACTAGGGAGAGAAATCACTGACTGCATCCTGCTTAATAGTCAAGTGATACACTCCATTAAAGCTTATCACTTGGCAGGAATGGTAATCAAACTAGACGTAAGTAAGGCCTACAACAAAGTAATTTGGGATTTTTTGCTCAAGCTGATCGAACGCATGGGATTCAATGAGAATTGGTGTTCTTTGATCAAGAATTGAATATCAACTATAAGATCCTCAGTATTGTTAAATGGGTCCTTACATGGTTTCTTTGCGACTACCAATGGTCTCCGACAAGGAGACCCATTGTCACCCGCACTATTTGCGATTATGGCAGAAGTTCTAGGTTGTGCCATTAGGTGAAGAAAACAACAAGGAGAGTGGACCAGGATAACTATAGCCCCAAATGTGGAAAGGGTCACCCATTCCCAATTCATAGATGACACCACACTATTCGAGGAAGCAAGCATGTCAGAGGAAAAGTGCATAAAAGCAACACTAGATGAATACGAAGAATAGTCAGGACAAAAAATGAACAAAGAAAAATCAAGAATATATTTTGTCAACACCAAATTACCAGTTCAGAAGGCAATATCCACTCTTTTAGGATACCAATCAAAAAAGCTCCTGGCTAGATTCCTCAGGATTCAGGTTATAGTAGGAACATGCAGATCCAAGCACTGGGAAGCGGTGGTAACTAACTACAAAAATAGGGCCATGTCTTGGAAAAACAACTGGTTAACGTTGGCTGGCAGGATAACTATGGCCAAGGCCATATTATCGGTCATCCCAATTTTCACTTTGGCATGCTATGAAGCCCCTAAGAAGGTCGAGGAAGAGATTGAAAAAACCCTGAAGAGGTTTTTATGGGAAGGCTCCAAAGGTGAAAAAAAGATACCTTTAATTGGTTGGGAATTGGCAAGCAAACCAAAAAATGAAGGTGGAACAGGTTTAAGGAGAATTGGTCTTCAAAACCTTGCACTAGGAGCCAAGCTAGTGTGGAAAATGTACAGACAACTAGAGAAGTTATGGTGTCATATACTCCAGAACAAGTATCTAGAAAACCTCTCCCCCACAAGGATTTTGACAATTGAAAACCTCCAGGGAGGCTCGGCCATTTGGAGGTTCATCAAGAAGTGTCGTCCATTGATTATGAATCACATCTCCTGGAAGATAGTAAATGGTCAGAAGGCAAGGTTTTGGACTGACTCTTGGAATGGTTACAGGAGACTCTCCGACCTATTCGACTTGGGTCAGTTTATTGAGGGATTGGAAGCTAAACAAGGCAATGTGGTAATTAATTACATTGATATACAGCCAAAGGTTGGCAGGGGGAGATCAATCTGGAAGAATCTATCCCACTTGCCCTTAGATCAAGGGGTAGTGGCAACCATAATGGAAGAACTAAACAATCGTGTTGTATGCATATCTAGGGAGGAGGAAAAAATTATTTGGTGCGAAGTGAAATTAGGAGAGTATTCTGCCAAGCTTGGCTACTGGTTGCAAATAGAAATTAGAGCTAGAATTGACTGGCTGGCGAACCTCTGTTGGAACCACTTAGTGTTACCCAAAGCAGGTGCTTTTCTCTAGGTGGCAAGCAACCATCGGTGCCTTACCATGGAAAGATTGAAGAAAATTGGAATTGTCGGCCCATCTCAATGTGTAATGTGTGAGCAAGCAGAGGAGGATACTGATCACCTATTTTTACTATGCCCAGTAGCCATAAAATTTTGGGACTGGCTTCAAAGACCATTCCAAATTCAGGGCCCAAGGCAGGAAAAATTTTGTGAGTTTTTGAATTCTTGGCAAATAGGCAATAAGAACAGTTACTGGCATGGCTTACGAGTTTTAGCACCCTCGATGGTTGTATGGCACATCTGGAAAGAACAAAATAGGCGTATCTTCAAGGAGAAGCCCTTTGTAGTGATCATTTGATAGAAAAAATTAAGGAAGCACTAATAGAAGTGGCCAACAATAGGACTCTTATCAGTGCAAAATCAAAATTTTCAAAGTGGGACGAAGACATCCAAAAAGAATGGAACAAACTTAAACGCCCTAAGGAGATCTCTTTCAAAAAAAAGAAAGTGGACAAAAAACTGGTTCACTGGAAGAGTCCGAAAGATTTACCTTGAAAGATGAACTTCGACGGAGCGGCCAAGGGTAACCCAAGCATGGTAGGGGCGGGATGTATCATCAAGGACCAAGTCGGGTAGTGTGTGTGGGCAGCTTCAAAAAACATTGGAGTATGCACAAATAATATTGCGGAACTAGAAGCACTGACAATGGGTCTACAAAATTGCATCTGTAAAGGGATTAGATCAGTGGAAATTGAAGGTGATTCAAAGGTATGCATTGAGGCAGTCATCAATGGCCGCTCTCCAAATTGGCAAATCAACTGCTGGGTCAGACAAATAAAAACTTTACTTGATAAATTCGACAATTTCAAGATTGGGCACGCTTTCAGAGAAGCAAACAAGGCGACGACCTATCTAGCAAATGCTAGTGTATGGCAATTGATCAAGCTAATCATAGATTCCAAATTGGAAAGATGGGAAGGGCTAAAGAACATCGTTGAGAAAGACATGTCAAAAAAGGTTACACACTCCCAATAAATGATGGTACATTCTCTCAATGATAGATGGGACTTTTTATTGTTTGGGCGGTGCAAATGTACACAGATCCTACTTGGGACTTTGTATGGTACTCGTAATGGACAAGGTCTTTAGTACTATATCACGTGAACCTGTAATGAATGTATTCAAGGTGTCCAGAACTCTTTATCCTATACCATGTGAACCATAAGCCTGGGCGGGATCGGCAATTTCGAGAGCCTAAGGACATATCTATACGGGATTGGGTTTTGATTGAATCGATGGGCTCACTATCCAGAAAGACTATTCTTAATAGGGTATAGGCTATTTATAGCCAATAGCTATTTTTCTATCATGGAAGAACCAAGTTTGTCAAAAAAATAGGATGGTATTCATATTTGGTGTCGAATGTCATTGCATTAAAGAGCCTGCAATGTCATAGTGTAGGCAGCTTTTCAACATCCCGAACGCAGCCACAAGGAATGCAATTGTCAATCTAGTCTCAATGGTTCTCTCTCTCGACCAGCATTGGTGTGATGGCAAGGTTTACGAGCTTGTTTTTTGTGCATTGGTGGACATTACCGAAGCTAAGGAAGTCATCATAGAATGGATGGATAGTTTCATCAAAATTGGCAATGTCGAGGCCGTTGCCAACGCCATCCTAAGCCTCAGCAATAGGGTTTGGGTCAGCTACCTCAAGAACTTTTTTGACCCATAAATATTGGGCTTTGAATCTGACGACTCCGGCTCGAACGAGGAGAATGACAAATCAAGCGAGGAAGAAATGGATGAGGATGATGCTTGGCCCCGTCGAATGGTTGTAGAGGAGTTTTGTATCAATGCATGGGAAGTCTTCAGGGCAGGTGTCAAAAACACCAACATGGATGCCTTCTCAAAATTCATGCGCTCATATTTGGTTTGGCTCAATGAGGCCCGCCTTTTGATCCAGATTGGGGATATTCTTGCGGCCATTTTTTAGCTTATAGAATAAGCTGAGTTTGTAGCTTTAAAAGATATGATATGTACACAGGAGTTACCCCCTTTCTTTGGTAACACTCATCTATAAAAATAAAATTAAAAAAAGATGTTCTTGTGATAATTTTTATTGTGTTTGCAAATGTTGGAGTGGTTTGTGACTTGTGTGGATAATAATTTCTTTTCTATTAGATAGTGTTTCCATTTCTTAACTACTTGAATGAGGCATAACATTTCTGATCACATGTGCAATAATTTAAAAAAATTCAATGAAATATATTAGAATGAGAACAAATGAGTTTACCTCCTTGCAATAGGACAATTCCCTTGGCATTGTCACTTGCACCCATTTTCACCTCATATGGTAGCTGCAAAATAGGTAGTGCCAAAACTAGTATTATTTTACTTCAATTCAACAAATTCATTATGTGATCACTACCCCATGTAAATGATGTACCACTTTTTGTTACAAAGTGTAATTTTTTTCCCATTATACAAATGGGTTCAATGAACTTTCTTCAGTACTTAGGTGCCTTTCAGAATTCTTTGTTTCCATTATATTGGAAGGCTTGGGCTACTTCAAGATGTCTTATATTTTTGTTGGACTAATTATCATCTGAAATTTCAACCATATGCACCAAATAGATTAGTGATTGTTGATTAAAAACATGTTTCTCCTCTTTGAGTTGCAGCTCATTTTCTTTCAAAACTTGTATCAAATGCATTAGCTTCTCACCCTAAGTTAAAACCAAGATAAAATCCAAGTAAACAATAAAACAAGAATTAGTAAATGGTTTCAATATTTATTTTACCAACTTTATGAAACTTGTTGGGGCATTACACAACCTTAAAGGAAGTACAAGCCACTCATACAAACCTTTCTTTGTCTTAAATGTTGTTCTCCACACAATCCTCGTTTGTTTTAAAAAACTTATAGAATCCACGATTTCATATCCAACTTTCCATAAACTTGATGTTACCTAGATTTCAATTCCAACTTTTCAAAGTTCTTAGCATGTTGAATTTGGTCTAGTAAAACACCAATTTGTGAAAGAGTATACCTATTTTTTATTGTTATCTTATTCACAGATTAATAATTGATACTCCTACATAAACCATATTTCTTAGATTCAGTGTCAATGGGGTAACCACCTAGAGAAGTGCTAGGATAGATGTATCCCTTGATCTAACAAATGTTGTAATTGATTTTTTACCTCATTTGCTTCCATAATTTGGTTTCATGCTCTACTACTCTCTTTGGTGGCATACACTTGGGTTTTTGGAAAATGTCCTTAAGCTATTGCAACAACCTTTTTACTTGTCTCTACCCTTTGTGATTAGTAGCACTAGAGAAGTCTCATATTCAACTGTCATCTTCTTCTTCTCTCTTTAAAAAGAAAAGCAAAAAATTTAGTAGCAATAATCAATCTATTAAGTTGATTATCACTTATCAAGGAGGTCTTTGATTAACCTTTATTTGCATTGATGATGTAGCTTTACCCTTTATTGACCAACTTGTACTCATTAACCTTCCCCTTGAAGATAGTATCTCTAACATCTATTTTTGTTGCCAAACACCACAACACACATTGACAAGAACAACATCTACAACTATCTTTTTAGTGAAATGTTGATTGATTCCAAATTTAATGTTGCATTGTTCAATGACATCAATTTCTATTTTTTGCTTTACCCAGCCTAAATAATAATATAAGACAGTCGCATATGACAAAATTGAGCTTGTCTTCCAACTCTTTGGATATCAAATTTTCTTTTGAGCATGTATCAAAAGAGCATCAACTTTTACCTTCATTTTTTTAATCTCAATATGAAAGAGTTTGACAAGTAGAACTAACTTTTATCATGAGCCCTCATTGCAACTCAAGAAAATCTATATGGATGGAAGTGCAAGCAATCCTATCATCCATATTGGAGTTACATCTTACCTCTTTTCCTTTAAATAAATTCATTACTTGCTACTTCTTCTTCTTGTTTTTATACGGATGTGCATTTATTTTCCTACAAATCTCATCTATATGAGCTTTAGCATCACACACTATTTAGGATATTTCTTAGAAATAATAGTAGTACCATATGTTTACTTTTCTATCTACCTTTAGCTTTTTGCCTTAGAATAACCTTCCTGTATTCAAGTTTTTGAATAGGACGATGAACACGTCTCCTTGTCAATCTCAAGATGATGGGGTTGGGACCACCCCCATCTATGTCATTTGACTTGGCCAACAACACAAGCCTCCTTCAATGACTATGAATCCAGGCTCCAATACATTTCATCAAGATGCCATAATTTTGAATATTTTTTGTCATTTGGACAGATTTCTTTAGAACTCACCTGTATATTCTTGCCATTTTAGCCTTATCTCTGCCTAAAAAATTGCCATTTAATGGGCCATTTTCTCTCAATAATGAAAAAAGGGTTAAAATTGCCTCTTGATTAAATGTTTAGTTCATTCCATTTAAAAATTTGTTGGTCTTTTCTTATAGTCAAAGAATAAACATAATTTCAAACCAATTGTATGTGCATGACAAGCCATTCTCAATCTTACAAAAAAAAATTATATTCTTCACTAATGTTATATAAATTGAAGTTTATGTCAAGCTGAGCCAACCTGTAGTTAAGTTTTTCATCATTTACATCAACTTCATATCTTGGGTTTTTTATCTTGGCTGCTACTTTGAATGGAGGTGAAGTTGGAGTTGTTTGGTTGGTATGGGGCTCCTCCTTCAGTTGGGCTTGTGGCCAATCATTTCTCAGCCCTTCACCAGGACTCCTAGATTTCCCATGAGAAACTCCATTATCTTTGGTAGCTAGTAGACCTTCTGAATAGATGGTGAAATGCTTGCTACATGATTTTCCAACTTTATGAAGCTTGTTTCATCATCTTGAGGCACCCTCTTATTTGTTAGGGATTCTTTTCAATTCTTTATTCCACTTCTGAGTGGGTATCTCTTTCTGTAGGTTAAGAAAATCACTTTCTCCTCATGAATTAGTTGTTCAAGTAACAAGCATCAATCATAAAGTTGGTCACATCACTAAAAAATTACAAAAACCAAGGAATACAATAGCTCTGATATTAATATTCTTCGTAATTATTATATATATTTGATAACTAATTTACTAAAATATTTTTCTTTCCAAATAAAAAATTGATCAATTTTTTTGATGTTCTCTCAACGATTTCTTAGAAACTAGTCATTGTGTTCTTAGAAATGAGATGCTTAGGTGTTGGGATAAGTGTAGATGGTTGTATGCACCTAAATATCTAAGAGAAAGCTCACAAAAAAATAATTTAAAATTCATAAAATGAATCTCAACACAAGAGATTATCTGAGAGAAATCAAATATAGAAAGAATTGCAAAGAGTAAGGCCTTGCTTTCCTTTACCATTATCTCAGCTATTAATTACAAGCCTATTGCCTTCTTGAGGCCTTCAAGTTTTAAGGATACAATCCCCATCACAATGATATACTAACACCTAGAGTTGCTTTGTATCTTGCTCATAAGCATTCTCTTTTATTGCACTCAACTACCAATGCACCCAACCAACAACTAACTCAAATAATTATTCAAAGAATTGCTTGAAAATAGTCCCTTAGGGTTTATTTATACTTGTACATCAAGTTAGGTTTGTTGTATGTTGTGGTTATGTTGCTTATATTTGGTTTTCATTGATTTCAACACTATTAGCATTAATGTCTTTAAGACTTTATATGTTGAGGATATTGAGAAAATTATAATAAAATATGTTGCAGGGTGTCTGTGAAGCAGTGAAGATTAATATGATGGAAAGTTTAGTATATTGATAGAAAGAAGTTGCACGTTAAAGGGTTTTTTGACAAGCCTATCTAGTTTATCCTTCGAAAGTTTTAGAGGTGCGCATGAATATTTGAGCAAGTTATGATTTTTTGTGTTCTGGCAGTTAGTCTGTTACTGTAGCTCATGTTCCTGAAAGAAGATAATGTGATTATGATAATTTGAGTTTTTATGTATGCTCCTATGGTGTTTATGGATGTTTCTAGATCATTTTCTATATGTATTACACATCTACATTGATTTTTGTTCTCACGGTCTGTAATTTTCTCTTGTGTGTTATTGTTTTTCATGTTCATGGCCAACAGGGTGATTGTAGTGTGTTGTGGATCTTCGAGGAATAATCTTTGAAGGTGTTTTGTGTTCAAGGATATTGTTTTGGGTGTCTACTATGTTTTGGATGACTTTGGTTGATTTTCATTCATAATATTTATTGTTTTGGGCCGACAGTTGTATTCATTTTATTATTTTATTAAAGTTGACATGAAGCGATGTAATTCCTTGTTGTGGATATATATGAGTGATTGTTTATCTCATTTGAGACACAGATGATGCATTGTGAAAAGTGTGCAAGTGTTATGTGCAAATAAGGTTCAAATCATTTGAAGGCAGAGCAGAGTGTGAAGAATAATGAAGAAGTGTTCATGGGCTTAACCAAAACTGTAATCATGCATTACCAGATGCTACTTTCTTAGTTCAAAATCTGGATGGTTGTAATTTGAATGTTTCTATAAGATAATGAGTTTTCCTTTGTATTTCAGCAGTGAGCTCTAGGAAGTGTGTCTGAATGCATGTGCATTCCCCATTTATTCTTCTTATACTTTTAACAGGGTATAAACTTTTGGACTGACCTCCACTGTGGTTTTTTCCCTAATAGGGTTTCCACATAAAAAAATCTTGGTGTTATGTGTGTTCCTGATGTGTTGTTGATTTATGCTTTCATGGTTTTTAATCATATCTGAGAATAGGGGTTGATAATTTTAATAAGTTTGAAATTTTGTGACAACTGACTCACCCCCCCTCTCAATTGTCTACCCTTGTGTTGCCAACAATTGGTATCAGAGAAAGATCCTTGGAAGAATTTTAACAACTTGAGGGGATTTGGGATGGCGACATATAAGAAGGATAGTTTGAGATTTGATGGAACAAATTATTCTCTATGGAAGACTCGAATGGAGTGTCATCTGAGATGCATTGGTGAATCATACTAGAAAATTACAATTAATAGGTATGTTATGCCTCAAAATGGTCCTACTACTACTATTGATACTAGGGATGCTAAATATAATATCAGGGCTAAGGAAGCATTGTTGAGTGCTTTGAATGATTCTGAGATGACAAATGTTATGGATCTAAAGACTGCTTATGAGATCTGGAAAAAGTCAGAAACCTTGTATGAAGGTGATGCTAATGTGAAGATTGCTAAGCTACAAAGTCTGAAAGGGAAATATGAAATGTTGAAAATGGGTGATGATGAGAACATTACTACTTTCATGCAAAGATTGAATGAACTTGTGTGTGGTATCAGATGTGCTATTGGACAGTTGGAAGAATAAAAAATTATTGCTAAAGTGCTTAGATCCTTACCTATTGCATAAAAAGTAAAAGCTAAAGCTATTGATGAGCTTTGGACTCTAACAAATGTAACTAGAGATATGTCGATTGGTAAACTTACTGCTTTTGAGTTGAGTGAATTCAATGATGCCCTTCCTAAGATAGAATCTGCATTTAAAGCTACTAATTTTGGGAGAGAAAAGCAAAGATATGATCTAGGTAAAGGTTCTTATAGAAAGGTATTCAATTATGAAGAAGAAATGAGATAGGTTGAAGAAGAAGAAAGAGAACTAAATGAGCTTGAAGCACTTGTTGTCAAAAGGGAAGCCAGAGGAGAAGGTAATTATAAAGGAAAGTTTCCTATTAATTTTTTTCCTGCAATAAGATAGGTCATTTTGCATCAAGGTGTCTAGAAAGAGTTCCTAAGCCAAGACATAAAAAGCCTAGATTTCAAAGGAAGTGTTATTATGTTGTTGATGAAGGTGTGACATATGATGAATCTGACAAAGGGAATGTAAGTGAAAATTATTTTGTGTTTATTGCTATCAAGGAAAATAATCCTGTGTCTATTGAATATGCTAGTTGTACAAATGTGGAGAAAGCTCTAGTTGCTTAAGTTGAAGAGAAGGATGAATGGGCAATTGACAGTGGATGCTCGCATCACATGACAGGTGATAAAAGAAAATTTGTAAGCATGGAGAATTATGATGGTGGTTTTGTAAGATTTGGTGATAACAATGGTGGTATAATCTGTGGCAGCGGATGTCTTTCTTTTGATAGTAAGCATAAAACTGATGATGTTCTTTATGTTGAAGGTTTGAAGCATAATCTTTTGAGTGTTGGACAGATGGTTGACAAGGGATATAATATTCAATTCAAGGATGGAAAGTGTAGAATATTGGGAAGTTCAGGAAATGTGATTTCTCCAAGTACAAAAACAAAAGGTAACATCTTTCACTTGAATGTTGCTAGTAAAAGTTGTTTGATTTCTCAAGTTGATGAAAGTTGGTTGTGGCATTGGAGAATGTGTCATGTAAACTTTGACAATATTGTCAAGATTAGTATTACTCGGGAAGTGAGAGATCTTCCTAAGTTGGTAAAGCCTTCTAATGACATATGCAAGGAATGTCAATTAGGAAAGCAAACTAGAATTTCATTTCGGAGCAAACAACATTGTTCAAATGAATTGTTGGAGCTTGTGCATACTAACTTGTGTGGTCCTGCTAGAATCAGAAGTTTACAAGGTTACAGGTATTTCATGTTGCTTATTGATGATTACTCTAGGATGATGTGGGTTACTTTATTAATAGAGAAATCTAAAGCTCTAGAGAAGTTCAAGATATTTAAGGCTATGGTTGAGATGGAGATAGGTCTGAAGATTAAGTGTTTGAGATCAGATAGAGGTGGTGAATTCACTTCCAGTGATTTTAATTATTTTTGTGAAGAACATGGGATAAAGAGACAATTATCTACACCGTGGACCCCTCAGCAAAATGGAGTTGTGGAAAGGAAGAATAGGACAGTTCTAGATGCTGCTAGGACTATGATGTTGGAAGGAAACATTCCTCATATCTATTGGAGAGAAGTAGTGAGTACTGCTATTTATATCTTCAACTGGGTACAAGTCAAAAGTGATATTGGTAAGACCCCTTTTGAGCTATGAACTGGTCATAAGCCTATTGTTAGATATTTCAAAATCTTTGGAAGTAAATGCTATATTAGAAGAGATGAAGATATAGGAAAGTTTGATGCTGGAAGTGATGAAGGAATCTTTCTTGGTTATTCTACTAAGAGTAAGGCCTACCGGTGCTACAACAAGAGATTAAGCAAAATGGTTAAAAGTGCAAATGTTAAGGTTGATGAAGACATTGCTAGACCATCCAGAATCTATGGATATGATTCTGATGATCAAAATGATAGTACAAACAAGGTCAAACTTCAAATCAAGTTCAGATCATTCTAGTGAATCAAGAAGATCAAGAGGAAGGAGAAACTAGTGAAAGTACAAAAGAGAGATCACAAGAGCCTGGAATTCAAGAACATCCTAAGACTCCAAGGTATGTGAGATTAAATCATTCAAAAAATTAGATTATAGGTGATAAGAACAAAGGTGTCCAAACTAGGAGAAGAATTGCAAAAGAATATTGTTTGATTTCAAAGACCAATCCAAGTAATGTCAATGAAGCATGCAAAGATGAACATTGGATTGAAGCAATGAAAGAAGAACTACAGCAAATTGAGAAGAATAATACATGGTCTCTTGTTCCTAGACCTAAGGACAAAAATGTAATTGGAACTAAATGGGTCTTTAGAAATAAACTAAATGAGCAAGGTGAAGTTATCAAAAACAAAGCAATATTGGTGTGTAAAGGATACTCTTAAATGGAGGGAATTGACTTTGAAGAAACTTTTACCCCTATTGCTAGAATTGAAGCTATGAGACTATTTCTTGTTTATGTTGCTTACAAAAACTACAAAGTTTATCAGATGGATGTCAAGTCAGCTTTTCTAAATGGTGAATTGGAAGAAGAGGTGTATATTGAGTAACCTAGTGGATTTCAATTGACTGATCAAGGAGATATGGTCTGCCAGTTGAAGAAAGAATTGTATGGACTTAAGCAAGCCCCTAGAGCTTGGTATGCCAGATTGGACAAGTATTTGCTAAAGCTTGGATTTAAAAAAGGTACTATTGATAGTAATATGTATTTCAAGATTGATAATGATAAAGATTTGTTTATGGAAGTCTTTGTTGATGATATCATTTTTGGAGGAGATGATGGTTTGTGCATGAATTTTGTTAATAAGATGCAGAATGAGTTTGAGATACAGAATGAGTTTGAGATTTCAATGATTGGAGAGTTGAAATTATTTTTTGGATTGAAAATCACTCAATTAGATAAAGGGATATGTATATCTCAGTCCAAGTATGTGAAATAATTGCTAAGGAAGTTTGGTATGGAAGATTCAAAGCTAGTCGGTACACCCATGGTGACCGGATGTAAGTTGAAAATAGATGATGATTCTCTGAAGGAAAATCATACTAGATACAGATCAATGATTGGTGGATTGCTTTATTTGACTCAAACTAGACCTAATATCATGAATTTTGTATACATTGTTGCAATATTCCAAATTGATCCTAAGGAATCTCATGTAACTGTTGTGAAGAGAATTTTTAGATACTTGAAGGGAACAGATGATTTTGGCCTGTGCTATCCTAAAGATGATGATCTTACTTTGATTTCCTTTACTAATGTTGATTGAAGAAGTTGATAAAACTCAACCTCACAGTCCCCAAGAATCACCTGCAAGCAAACACCTATCACATGCAACAGATATTAAGAACAAAGGAAGAGATGTTCTGTAAACCCTCAGAGCAAAAGTATGTGCAAGCAAAAAACCGACGTTTGATTGTTGAATGAATTGTTTTACAAATACTACAAAAGCCTTCAAAAGTAAATCATGCAAAAAGCAAGACATGCACAACCCTAATCTTATCTTGAGCAACAAGATAGCTCAATAAGATAAAGATTATTAATTAACCTAGGAAATAAAATATGCCTAAGTAAACATATGCTAAAGTGTAATTAAATAAATAATTACACCAACACCCCCCCATAAGTGCAACTTAGGGAGAAGCAAATTATTATGCAAATATGAGTCCCGGCAACAAGGCCTGATCAGGTACCCATTTACAAATGCAATGCAAACTAAATCAAATGGGGTAAAGGAGAAAACCACATGGGAACAAAACTCCTCCCCAAAAATAGAATGCAAACTAACTAAGTGATGAAAGATGGAGGACTCCATAAGACCCCCCAAGAACACCATCCATCACAAAGATACATAAAATAACCCCCCCAAAAGAGAGGAAGAAGAAGACCACAGATCCCCCCCAGAATGAAGTAGCCCCAAAAGAATTGAAGAAACTGCATCTCCTGAAAGAAGTGAGAGGGAAGAGGCTGAATGAATGCAATCTCTGAAGGTGAAGTAGGTGTAGCCCAAGATGTCTCCATAGAAGTAGGTGTGACCTCAACAAATGAAGAAGTCAAAGTAGGTGAAGACTGAATAGGAACCTCCAAAGATGGATGAACAACCGGATCCTGCTGCACTAAAACAGAAGAAACCACATCTGTAGTCATAGAAGTATCAGCAACTGCAACAGTAGGTGGAGGAGATGGAATGGATGGCTCAAGAATAGGATCTGAAGTGAGAACTCCAATGTTCAAGAAGCCAAATTTCTCCTCTGAATGATGATTCACACTAGAAGTGTGATGAACAGCTGTAGGAACAGAAGCACCATCAGTAGCAAAATTTGCAAAGGAATACAACCGAGATGAGTGATCCACCACCCCAGTAGCAATAACTGCTCTACTCTCCAAGTCTCTGATGATAACTGAATCAGGTGTGAACTCCATAGACCTCCCATTGCCTCCATGTGTGATCTGATATATAGAAAGAAGGTTGTTCGTCAAATGAGGAACACACAAGACATCTTGAAAAGTGTTGACCCCAAAACTAATAGACCCCTTCCCTATAACACTCATGTATGTATTATTTCCCATCAAAATAGGAGACATAGTGTGAGACTCAAAGGAAGTGAACATAGTCTGTGTAGAAGCCATATGATGAGATGCTCCTGAATCTAGAAGCCATCTCCCTGATCCAAGACTTGAAGAAGCACAAAGACCATGCCCCCTCATATCTGATGAAGTGTGTAAACCAGCTGTGCCTGAAGAAGAAGAAGAAGAAGGAGGAGGGGAAGGAGATGATGCAGACATCCTAGAAGGCAAATCAATCTGATGTTTCTGAAGAAGATTCTTCAGCTCATCAATGTCCTTCTTGTAGCAATTATGCTCTGCATGTTCTTCTCTCTTGCAATATGCACATGGGCCCTTCTCCTTCCTAAATGATTTCCCCTTAGAAGAGGATGATGAATATGAGGACTCCTTCTGTTGCTCATAAGATTTGGAATCCTTTTGTTTTTGTTTCTTTCCTTTCCTTGTAGAAGCCTTCTGATCTCTGGGCTCCTGTGATGCAATAAGTGCCTGTGATGAAGAGGGCTTCAACTTGCCCATATTAGCCAACTTGGCCTGCTCTTGAGTGAGAGAAGATGCAAAATCATCAAAAGAAGGCATAGTAAATCTAGTACCAAGTGCATCCCTAGTAGCATAAAAGGTAGAAACAAAAACTGAATAATCTGGTCCAAGCTTAGAAAGAATGGACAATATCAACTGAGAGTCTTCCTTCTGAACACCACACTGTGACAACTGCAATCTAAGAGACTTGAGTTTGGTGAAACACTCCTGGATGCTGTCAAAATCCCTAGGATTTAAGCCAATAAGCTCATTCTCTAACTGAAACCCTCTCATAGTATCCTGCTGCCCAAACAAAGACTGTAAAGTAGTCCAAACTGCATGGGGTGTAGTGCAAGACTCAATGTGAAAAAGAAGGTCAAAAGAAAGAGATAGACATAATGTACCATAAGCTTCATCACACCTATTAAACCACTTTCTCTTTTCAGCAGCACCTGTAGGTTCGATTTCTGTGCCCATGGTTACCCTGTACAACCCTTTGTGTTTCAAATGAATCTCCATTTGTTTTTTCCAACCAAAATAGTTGAATGGAGTAAGGGGTGCAATATTATGTGTATCCATGATAGAAAACAGCAATATATACTCTCAAATAAAATAACAATGCTCACTGATCTCAAAAAAGTAGCCTGATTGCACGCTTCCCAAGAAAATAATTGAAAAACTAAAGGCTGAGATCAAACAGTAATATTAGATACCTGGTAAAAAATATGGAAAAATAGGTCTTATTTCTGTGTGGAGCACTGAATCAGCTTTCCGACGCCTATTTGTTTTCGCAAAACGGAATCCGGACGCAAAAGATATGCCTCCCGGAGTGAAAACAACAACTTCTGGCTTTGACAGGCGAAAAAGGCACCAAAACTAGAAAATCAAAAATTCTAACCTCCACCACTACGAAGAGCATCGAATCAGCTTTCTGTTGATATTTTGTTTTCGAAAAATGGCCTCCGTTTGCAAAAGTTATGAGAAAATGAAAAAAAGGCCTATAAAAGGCACTTTTAATGCTAACCAGGTGCAGAAATTCGGCCCCCTTGCTTTGGTCCTCGGTCTTCCAGGTGACCGTCCGCTGGCGCTTAGGGGCTGGGAAAAAACCGTCGGCTCCTGGTCACGCATATGACCGCGGCTGGGGGCTAAGGACCCAGCCGGGGCTGGTTCTAGCTCTTGGTCACGGATGTGACCCTGCCCGGAGACTCCAAAGCCCGCGGGGGCTGAGCCGAGCAGCGCGGAGGGAAGCGGTGCAGGAGGGCGTTGCTGGTGGGAGCGGCGGTCTGGTGACCGCCGGGCAGAGCAGTGGTGGTGCGTTCTATCTGAACTGGCCGCGTAAAACCTCCACAGTTTTTTAATATATATTTTTTTTAATTTCTCGATTTGCGAGCCTCGGATTGCGTACGGCCTCCCCAGCAAAAAAAAATTTGCCTTTTTTTTCAACAGGTCCAAAATCGACGAAACGAAAGGCATTTCTAAGGTTTTTGGGCGTCCTAAACGCGATGGCAACGTCCGTTTTGCCCAAAAATGCACAGAAAATATTCCTACCCCCAGATGCACAAAAGATCAGCCTGGCTTGAAACCCTTGCACAAAAAAAAAATGCTATGAGAGAATATTTTCAAAACATGAATAGGTAGCTACATATCTGGAGCTCTGATACCATGAAGAATTTGATAAAACTCAACCTCATGGTCCCCAAGAATCACCTGCAAGCAAACACCTATCACATGCAACAGATATTAAGAACAAAGGAAGAGATGTTCTGTAAACCCTCAGAGCAAAAGTATGTGCAAGCAAAAAACCGACGTTTGATTGTTGAATGAATTGTTTTACAAATACTACAAAAGCCTTCAAAAGGAAATCATGCAAAAAGCAAGACATGCACAACCCTAATCTTATCTTGAGCAACAAGATAGCTCAATAAGATAAAGATTATTAATTAACCTAGGAAATAAAATATGCCTAAGTAAACTTATGCTAAAGTGTAATTAAATAAATAATTACACCAACATTGATTGGGCAGGAGATGTGAATGATAGAAAAAGTGCTAGTGGTGGCACATTTTTCTTGGGAAAGAATTTGATTTCATGGTTAAGTAAAAAGAAAAATGTCATTTCTTTGTCTGCTGCAAAGGCATAATACATTGTTGCTGCTAACAATTGTACTTAAGTATTGTGGACGAAGTAGATGTTAAAAGATATCAGAGTTGTGTATGATGAACCTATTGTTATATTTTGTGATAATTCAAGTGAAATTAATATTTCTAAGAATTTGGTGTTGCATTCAAAGACCAAGCATATATCTATCAAGTACCACTTTTTGAGAGACAAAGTGAGTGATAAGGAAGTTGGACTGGAGTATGTGCCTACTAAGGAACAGATTGTAGACATCTTTACTAAACCTTTGCCTAAAGATACTTTTGAGTATCTCATAGGGAAGTTAGGGGTGATTACCCCTCTTAATCAAAACTAAGATGCATTGCATTGCATTATTCTATGCATTTCATAGTCATATCTTGATTCGGATTGATGTTGTGGTGCCTGCTACTTAGGGGGAGTAGTTAGATGATTCAGATATGTGGTTCAGAGCTTGTGTGTATCTTTTTCATTGATGTCAAAGGGGGAGAAGATTCATGTGAAAAACTTTGGATGAATTAAGGGAAAGAAGAGCAATGTAAAAAACTAAGAGAAGAGTCGAAACCTAAGGGGGAGTAAGTTATGTTGATGGTGTTTTTCCCATCATGTGTTGCCATCAATTCCAAAGGGGGAGATTGTTGGATGTTGTGGTTATGTTTCTGATATGTGGTTTTCATTGATGTCAACACTATTAGCATTAATGTCTTTAATATTGTATATGTCGAGGATATTGATAAAATTGCAATAAAATATGTTGCAGGGTGTCTGTGAAGTAGTGAAGATTAGTATGATGGAAATTTCAGCATATTGATAGAGAGAAGTTGTGCATTAAAGGGTTTGTTTACAAGTCTATCTATTTTATCCTATGAAAGTTTCAGAGGTGCGCATGAAGATTTGAGCAAGTTATGAGTTTATGTGTTCCTGAAAGAAGATAATGTGGTTTTGATAATCTGAGTTATTTTGTATTCTCCTATGGTGTTCTTAGATGTTTCTAGATCATGTTCTATTTGTATTACACGTCTGCATTGATCGTTGTGCTCATGATCCATAATTTTCTCTTGTGTGTTCATGTTTTTCATGCTCATGGCCGACAGGGTGATTGTAGCGTATTGTGGATCTTCAAGGAATAATCTTTGAATATGTTTTGTGTTCGAGGATATTGTTTTGGGTCTCTACTATGTTGTGGATGACTTTGGTTGATTTTCATTCATAATATTTATTGTTTTGGGCCAACAATTTGTATTCATTTTATTATTTTGTTGAATCCGACATGAAGCGATGTAATTCCTTGTTATGGATATATATGAGTAATTTTTTATCTCATTTGAGACATGCATGATGCATTATGCGAAGTGTGCAAGTGCTATGTGCAAATAAGGTTAAGATCATTCGAAGGCAGAGCAGAGTGTGAAGAATAATGAAGAAGTGTTCATGGGCTTAACCGGAACTATAATCAAGCATTAGCAGATGCTACCTTCTCAATTCAAAATCCGGATGGTTGTAATTGGAATATTTCTGTAAGACAGTGAGGGGTGATCCCACAATGTTGGTTTACAATTTCTGGGAGATTTTGAATTTTTCTTAAATCACATATTTTTAGAAAATATAATGATTTAAGCCTTAAAAATTTCCATTTGAAGGATTCCAATTGAAGAGGTTTTGATCAAACCACCTTAGATCAAACCCCCTTGGATAGAACCCCGCTAGTTTTAAACCATACCTATAACAGAGTCTCCTTTACACCTATCAAAATGCTGATAAAAAATCACTTTTGATTTACCTTTTGGGGGATCAAATGAATTTATTTAAAATTTATTTTTTGTAAGTATGTAGTCCTTATTATAATCTTCCCAAAAAGTATAATTTTAAATAAAATTAATTTTATTATTATATTTTTTAATTTCTTGTGAAGGTAGGTTTTTCACCGAAAATCAACCTCTCTGTTCTACATATGTGGAAAATAAGAAAATTATCAAAAAAAAAAATTGAAAAATATCAGTGCACTAGATATTGAAATCCTTGATCCAACAAAAAAAAATATTGAATTTTGATGCATACAAAATGAGTTATGTTGTATACAGTCTGCCTATGTCTGAATTGTAATTGGTTTGACTTTGAAACTTGATTAAGGAAAAAATATTCAATAAAACACTATGAAACCAAATGAAAGCAGTAGATATCATAGTTACAAATCTAAATTTGAAAAAATTAGAATTTTATCCTTCATGGAAAAAAAATATATTTTGTATACAGTGAGCATCACTCCTTAAAAATGGTGTTTACTATTAAAAATTGGTTTTCAAAGGAGATGGAAAAAGAAGTGCAATCTGATTCCAAAAATTTTGAAAAAATATATTTATAATCTATAGACAAAATGTCACAAATAACTGGTTTGGATCATCTTCAAATTCCTCACGATTTAGCCGCTATAGGTTCCTAAAAGTGAAGATTTAGTTAGAAAAAATTAGTTTAGTGTCCAATTTGGCCCAAAATTGTAAACTAGTATTGTGGGATCACCCTGAGTCTTCCTTTGTATTTGAGCAGTGAGCTCTAGGAAATGTGCTTGAATGCATGTGCATTCCCCATTTATTCTTCTTATACTTTTAACAGGATATAAACTTGTGGACTGACCTCCACTATGGTTTTTCCCCTAACGGGGTTTCCACGTAAAAAATCGTGGTGCTATGTGTGTTCCTGATGTGTTGTTGATTTATGCTTTCATGGTTATTAATCAAATTTGAGAATAGGGGTTAATAAGTTGAATAAGTTTTAAATTCTATGACAACTGATTCACCCCCCCTCTCAATTGTCTTCCCTTGTGCTACCAACAAGGTTCAAATCAAGAATCCCTAAAACCAAAGAATTGGAAGAGATAGTCTCTACTTGATACTCCACTAGCTCATAACTCCCTTTACAATAAGGAAAATTGTCATATGTGGGATAAACCATGATGACATAATCAAATAGCCATTTGTGGGTGAGACTGCCACGACTCAAATGAAACTGGTTTCTTGCTACATTTTGTAGTGTTATCACTAAAAAAGTGTACCCTATTTCTCTTGGTTTTTGTAGAAAGTAACTTCAGCCAAGTTTAACTTTAAAGTGTTTTAATCACCTTAGATTCTTGATTGAAACTCATCATTTAGAGTGTTTTAATTTAAACTCTTAGTTGGTTTGAATAGCAAGCAAGAATAGTGTCTTATCCAATTGGTTTTAGTAACTTCATATGATACATTTTAGATAATTGCTAAGTTGATTGAGACAACAATATTGATTGACATATTTGCAATGTGGTTTCATCTTCAAGTTTTAGAGGATTACAACTTTTGAACTAGAAGCATACACTAAACATGCTTAAGAGTATGACACAAAGAATTGTGTATGCCTAGCTTACCTTTTAGTAGGGATTGGTAGTGCAAAAAATTTCTTACATTGCCAACAAATCACAACCAATGGCTGCCACTTGAAGACTTGCACAATGTCTTCATTGCCTAAGGATTTTAGCTTCTAATGAAGTTGTAAACACTTTTGAAGAAGTTTACATTAGAACTAGAATAACTTTGCTTATCCAGATAGTAAAGGGTAGACATCATTGCAAGTAAATCTTTTTTCCGTAAGAGTATCAAATAAAGAGTGTGGATAGTAGGATACTAATCAAAACAAATCCCAGAAAAAACATCTATATCAAATTGATTAGAAACCTTCAATATTTGAGTAGGCCTGGCCAGGTTGACATCCAATGGTGAATTGGTAAAACATTAGGTTGATGTATGATTTTGTGCATGGATAAACATCCTCTTCTTTCTTACAATGGTTGACTTTGATGGATATCATATGCAAATGCTTCTCATTTATGACAGGCTAGTGTATGTTTTATGATTGGTTTAGGAGAAAGGGTGAGTTCCTTTTGGATTTAATCAAATCGGAAGGTTCTTGTTATTGTGGATGACTTGAGGCTCAAATTCTTGTGTCTACAACGAATTGCATCTCCATGTTTCACAAGACTAAAATAAACTGGTCTTTGTGAGAACTATTATTTCAGAAGGCTTTTAATACTCATTCGATGTTGTCCCCTGTATCTATGATATTTTTGAGAAATTATGCCCCACATATCACTTAGTATTTTTGGGGTGTGATTTTGTTTTTAAGTTGTGTTATGTCTTGTTATCCATTGCTTTTAAAAGGATTTTCTCAAACATTCATATGATGTTTTCATCTTTATTGCTTAAGAGATATGATTAAATACTCAATTTTATCACAAAGCTTTATTTTCCATAACCTTTAGCTCTAATTTTTTTAAAGTAATAGGCACATAGATGTTTGTGGGAAATTTGTTTTGCCCAGGAGTTGAAAATTCGAAATGCATCCCCTATTTTATTTCAAGCTTGATATTCTTCTAACTAATCTTGGGGTGAAATTTAGGTTCACATCATCTGATATTGCATCTGCATCTCTACAAAATTGAATATTGAAGTTAGCTAGCTCTAGCATCTGCAACATTTTCCTCATCATTCTTTCTAAAATATGATTTTGAGCTTATTGCATGATCATAAATCTTTTTATTGAATTTTTATGGGGCACCTCAACCATCTTTTATTTGTCTTATTGGTAAGGTAGTTATACTTGGATATTGTAAAATCGATTGCAGTCTTTTATCCTTAATAATGACAATAATCTTTATGATAATTCTTGACACACAAATTTATTTTTTTTATTTCTATTTATATGTAGTTTACCTCACAAGTACAGTGCTCCAAGTTTTGAAGACTTGAGTTCATTGCCATAAAGTATTTTGTAATAGTAGGATTATTATTTTTTATTATGTGGAAAAACAATTTTTGATGGAATCCAAAACCCATTACATAACGGTTTTGAAGGGACCTGCAACGCTATCCAAGAAAATAATGTTGCATCAAAGATAAACCTTATACCATCAGTAGTGAATTAGTAGCAGCACTAAAAATATAGTAGGACAATACTGCACAAAGGAATTGCAGGGGCCTATAGCCCTTAACCAAATACAATCAAGTTTTACCTGGTACCTTAAACCCAATGGTTTTGAAGGGACCTTAAACTCTTAAATAGGTTTTTCAAGGACCTTGAACCCAAAATAGAGCCATCATCAAGTTTTGGTCGGGATCTTAAACCCAAAAACACGGATGACTGAAAAGCAGCAGCCTTTTTGCAACTTCATCCATTCTAGAAAACCATCCCACACTCCACCTCCATAGGGAAAGGCCTCCCTCTATAGGAGAGGAAGATGTGAGAGATTGAACCACCAAAAAAACCCAGCTCCTGCTCATACCAACTCCACCTCAAAAGGAACAAGTAAAGGAGAAGAGGACTTTCCACTGGATCTATAGCAAACAACTCCACCTCAATAGGAGCAGGCTCTACCTCAACAAGAGAAAACTTCACCTCTAGAGAAGAAACCATCTATAGAAACCAACCAAAAGAAACCACTCCAATAGGACAAGCACTCGCAGAAACCTTAGGCATCAAAAGAGATGGAAATAAGAAACCAAACTTAAAGATCAAGTCATCCCACAATATATAGATCACACACTCTAGAGCCTTCAAAATAACCAGTGCCAAAGGCAATATCCAACACTAGAAAAAAATATATATTTTCCCCAATAGACCTTAACAACATCATACTTCGAAAGGGAAACCATGAAAAAAGATTAAACACAACATCCTTCGAGAAAAGAGGAGCAACAAAAGAAACCCCGCAATTGGCCAACACAAGCCCAAAAAACACCAACCCCTATAAAACCAAAAAAAATAATAAAACCCAACAGGGGCACAACACCAAATAGAGAAAATCCCTTTTAACAAGCTAGGAAGGGTTCTTCCCAAGCCATAAGAACAATAAAATCAACTTGGTTTTCAAGATAATCATTAGAAGCAACCCAGCCAACTGAAAGTGCCCTAGCCTAGCACCAACAAAGGACCCAAAGTCCAGCTAGAAACAACAGCACAAAAGCAAAGAAACTCCCCCATACCAAAAGAAAAACAACCATGACCTGTGGGAAAGAAAATGACACAAAAACCACAAAGAGAAAGCTCCTAAAATATAGCCACACCCATCCACAAAGGACAACCTATGCCAAAGGAAGACAACCCAGAGCACACCACATGCAAGATAGTCACCGAGCAGAACTGAACACCCATCCTCCAGAGCATCCAGGAACGTAGCCATAAAGACCAAGGTGCCCACAAGAGGCAGAAGCTCCAAGAACCCAGATAGTGGTACAAGATCCTTGCCAAACACCAACTGCCCATCTTCAGAGAGTTTGGAAACCAAAGGTGTCAGGCAGAAAATCGCAGGAGGCACATCCACAAGAAACTAAAAGACCTCCATAGCCCATGAATCTCCATCAGAGTCATCCTCAGCATCAAAAACCTCATCAGAGGAATTCAAATTTCCTCCCCCAGTACTCTTCTTTCTCACTCCCACTCTCACCATTTCTATGTTCCCTTAATAGTAGGATTATTGTTGATCCTGTTTTCTAAGACTTTTTACAAGGAAAGATTTCTCTCTAGGTTAGAGAATTTCTTAAGATCTGGCACCATCTTTCAATATAACCGTCATTATTTTGTCTTCTATTGACATTAAAATATTAAAGTTTTGTTTGATTTGGGCATATTAAACTAGCTTTCTTTGGATCTTCATTAATAAGGGTTAGCTCTTTTGCTACAATTTTTAGGGATTTTCTTCTAAAAGAATCAAGTTGCTATACCCTTAAAAGAACATAATATCTCTCTCCATTAGATTGTACTTATCTTAAGTAATCAAGGGAATAGTATGACAGCTCCTATAAATGCCTTCAAAGAATATGGGGATAAAGTATAAAGTATTAAAACGAGGAGATAATGAGGTTTCCCCATTATACAATAAAAAAAGAGGATATGTTTAGGCCAATTACAAAAATGTTTGTTTCAAAGGAGATGGTTAACAGTCCCAAGACATACATTGTTTTGGAAGTGAGTTTAATATTTTTACGTCATGCATTTTAAGCTTTAGAGCTCAACTGGATTTTATGTAGCTAATACTTATAGCTTTGACAACAGGTTCGATTGGAAGCAAACAATTTGTATGTGACAAAAAATGAAAAAACAAGTCTGGTAAGTTTTTTAGCTAGTAAAATTGGGCAACTTAAAAGCTAAGACAGACATAGAAATCCAGAGCTAATCTTTTTTCACCACTCTATTGTCCATTACCTCATGAATAATTGTTTTGATATCGTTATGATGCCATTGAAACATAATTTTTCTTGCATAATTAATTGACTGTTTCAAGATCTTTGTTAATCCCATCCATGGATGTTGTTGGCTTTTGATTTATGCTTTTAGACCATGGTGGGTACAAAGGAAAGGTGAACATAGATGAGCATATTGACAAAATGACTTTTTATTTTTTCCACTAAGCATATTGATTTTGTTTATTATTCAAGCTAGTATTCTCTATAGCAATTTAGAATTTGTCAAAAATAGAGGACTTGAGATGATGTAGTGTTCAAGTAAGAAAGAGAAAGAAGATGGATAACTCAAAAGGATTAGGCTGTAAAATTTTGAGTGAGACAACAAGAAGAGAAGGTAAGAAAACGTCTTGGCAAGAGTCCAAGGAACATCTAGTAAGAGAATTAGTTGAAAGAATTTTGGTAAGGAAATTGAAAAGGAATATGGTATCCATGCCTAGGAGAATATTAATTAGTGTTAGTTGGCCCACTATTAAATGTTTAATGGTAGAACCATCATAACCCTCGTACCAAAAAATGTGGAAGGTTATTGGTATTAACTTCCCATGGCAGGTAAGTATGGGAGACATTTGTTGGAGATACTGAAGTTATTGCACCTGTTGTTTCCAATCCTTCATAGCACCTATCCACAGAGAACTTTTGAAGACTTTTTAAAAAAATTGAAGAATCTTGTGAGACAAGTTCACAAAAAACTTTTCCGGGAAAGTAAGCTTCCCAAGATACAACCATATTTTCATATGACAAGCCCAATTGGAAGCTT
>CM021106.1:485682604-485726990 GCA_007115665.2 Sequoiadendron giganteum
ATATTAGGTTAGTTAATGGTTCAACTGGGGTTAGGTTTTAATTAGGGTTAGGGTTAGGTTCAGGATTAGAGTTCAATTAGTACTATAGTTAAAAAGGGTTACCATTAGGATTAAGGTTAGTGTTAGAAGTACATGATGAGGGTTAGAATTAGAATTAGGTTATAATTAAGGTTAGAGTTAGAATTAAGATAAGGATTAGAGTTAGGGTTGGATTTAAGGTTAGGTTTAGAATTCAATTAGGATTTTATGATAAATCTTAACCTTAGCATAAGGGTGAAGGATGGGGTTAGGGTTTGGTTAAAATAAATTTTAGGGTTAGGGTCCAATTAGGTTTGAGTTATAGTTTTAGTTTAATTAGGGTTACAATTTAATTATGGTTAGGGTTAAGATTGGTTTCAATTAGGGTTCTACGTTAAGGTTAGGTTGAAATGATAAAACTAGGGGTAAAGTTTAGGGTTAGGGTTAGGACTTAAGTAGGGTTAGGTCTATGTTTGAATTAGGATACTACAATAAATCTTGGCATTAGCATTAGGGTGAAGGTTGGGGCTAGGATTAGAGTTCAAAAATAAATTTTTTGGTCAACATTATGTTTAAGGTTATGGTTAGAGTTGGAGTAAGGGTTAGGGTTAGGGTTGGGGATTAATTAGGGTTACATTTTAAATTATGGTTTCTATTAGCATTATTCTTAGGATTTATAATGAATTAGTGTTAAGGTTTAACTAGGGTTAGGATTAGGTTCCAATTACAATTAGGGTTAAGCTTAGGTGAGGGTTAGGGTTAGGGTTTAATTAGGGTTACATATTAAATTATGGTTTCTATTAGAATTACGATTATAAATAGGGTTAGAATTATGGTTACAATTTAAATTATAATTAGGGTTGTACTAGGGTTAGCATTTGAAGTAGGACATGTGTGAGGATTATAATTAGGGTAGTGGGTTGGAATTAAACCCTAAACCTAACCCTAATTCTAATCCCACCCTACTTTAACTCTAACCTTAACCCTAACACTACTAGTAACACTAATTTTAATTTCAACCCTAATCCTAACCTCAATTTTAACTATAATTCTAACTCTAACCCTAATTCTATCTCTAACACTAACCCTAATTGTGATGATAACCCCAATCCAAATTATAATTCTATCTATAATTTTAATCTTAACTCTAACCCTAAAAATTATCCTAAACCTAACTCTAATCCTAACCCTAATAATAACTCCAACCCTAATGCCAACTCGATCTCTAAACCTAACCCTAACCATATTCCCAATAATAAAATTATTCCCAATCTTAACCCTCATTTAAAAGCCAACCTTAACCCTAACCCTAACCATCAACAATAACCTTCAACCTAATCCTAATAATAATCCTAATAAAAACACTAACCCTAGTAATAACTCCAACCCTAATGCCAATTTGATCTCTAAACCTAACCCTAACCATATTCCCAATAATAAAATTATTCCCAATCTTAACCCTCATTTAAAATCCAACCTTAAGCCTAACCCTAACCATCAACCATAACCCTCAACCTAATCTTAATAATAATCCTAATAAAAACACTAACCCTAGAACCTTAACCCTAATTTTATGTCTAATTGTAACCCTAATTGTGATAATAACCTCAATCAAAATTCTAATTATATCTCTAATTCTAATCATAACTTTAACCCTAAACATTATCCTAAACTTAACCCTAATCCTAACCCTAATAATAACTCCAACCCTAATACTAATTTTATCTCTAAACCTAACCCTAACCCTATTCCAAATAATAAAATTATTCCCAACCTTAACCCTCATTTTTTGTCTTACCCTAATGTTAATCCTAATAATAACAATAACCCTAACCCTAGCCCAAACCTTATCCCAAATGTTAATCCCAAACACAATCTCCAACCTTAACCCTAACCCTAACCCTAATCCTAATCTTTACCCTAACCCTAACTATATCTCTTAATCTTAACCCTGGCCCTATTCGTAAGTGATTGTCTAACCCTAAACCTAACCACATAGTGATATTAAACCTAACTATATCTCTAACCCAAAACCTAACCCTAAGCTTTACCCTAACCCTAACTATATCTCTTAATCTTAACCCTAACCCTATTCGTAAGTGATTGTCTAACCCTAAACCTAACCACATAGTGATATTAAACCTAACTATATCTCTAACCCAAAACCTAACCCTAAGCATAACCATAACCATGATGCAAATCGTAACCCTAACCATAGTCCTAACCCTAACCTTAAGCCTATATCTACCTCTAATCGTAATCCTAACCCAAATCGTAACCATAACCCTAATCATAATCCTAACACTAAACATAACCCTATCCCTAATCCTAATTCTATCTCTAACCCTAACTATATTCTTCATTGTAATCGTAATCCTAACCCTAAACCTAACCCTGATAGTAACATTAACTCCAAACTTAATCCTAATCTTATCTCTAACCCTAACCCTATTCTTCATCCTAATTGTAACCCTAACAATAATAATTTTGTCATCCATGTCATGCTCGAATGCTACTAGCATATATATATTATTTTAATAATATATATAAAATATGTCAAGAGATATCCTTCTGGAGGCGTCTATTTTTAATAAATTTTCTCACATAAAAGTGCAATAGACGCCTCCATAAGGATATCTCTCTGAATATTTTATATATATTATTAAAATAATATATATATGCTAGTATATCATTACTGTTATAAGGTATTATCTAGCATGTAATAGTCATTACCATTTTAAGACTTTTTATTTAATGTAGTTTTTGTTTCAGATTTAGAAACAATTCACAAAAGAAGTAGCATATATTTATTTAAACTCGTGAAATTTTCACAGTTCATAATAATGCTCAATCAATAGTTTTTTGGATTTGACCATCTAGATTTTAATAAAAACCTAGAATAATATTTAATTAAATTTTTTTGATAAAAAAACATATGTTTAATTAACTAGTTGTTATGTATATATATATTAACACAGGTTTTTACTGTTTTTATTTTATCTTGGTATTTTTTTTATATTGAAACAAAACAAATTACAAATAATAGAAGCTACCAACAGATAGTTGAAAAGAATAAACATAACTGACTATTAGAATACAGCAACAGCACCAAGGTTGAGAGTTCATGACATATATTGAATAATTTTGTTATGACAATCATTACTAACAGACTGAAATTGAAGCACTTGTTATTTAATTTGCTGAAGTTGAGACTGAAATTGAAGCACTTGTTATTTAATTTGCTGAAGTTGATCTCTGGTTTGTTTATTCTTCTTGCATAGGACTGGAAGCTGCCAGAACAAAAAAAACCACCTGAAGAAAAATATCAGAGTAAAGCCTTAAATTTCAGTTGTCTAGCCGTCCATATATGTCTTAAAATAACTTGTCTAATAAAATCAGCAATAAAATTGTTGTGCATTCCCAAAACAAAAATAATCTCTTTCCAATTTAAAACATAGAAAAATAGCAAAAATTAATAATAAACACATTGTCCTTCCTACAATTATAATGGTTGTACATGGAGGAAAATGTTGTATATTTTATCTTCACATTGTCCTTCCCTAATTGAAAAATATATACAGTTAAATTTAAAAGTAATCTTATCAATACTGTTTAGATTGTGAAAAAATCATTCCAAACTGTTGTACTGATTTCCATTCTTTTAAAATTGCTTACAAATAATTGTACTGCCAAGTTCCAACTAGCTTTCTAAGCCCACAGTTAAACACTTTCCAGGGCATTTGATGCCATTTTAGAAATGTGCAGGTGAAAAGACAGAACACCGTAGATTGAACTACTTTGAACCAGTTGAGCAATGATTCTGAGAAAGGAACGTAGTTCAAAATATTATATTTGTCAGTGGTAGTTGATCACAAAGGGATTCCTTATTAGACTTTCTTTCTCAATTATAAACTTCTCCAAAATAGTTCCCTGTATGAGTTAATCATGTTACAGACTTCAAACACCAGTCTTAGTACAAAAAGCAGGAAGGAGAATTGGCATGATGTTCAGTCAATCGCTACTTTCAGTGTTTTTCTATCTCCTCTGTTGTATGCCATGGCAGCCTCCCTGCAATCAATGTTCACCTGCAATGCAGTTTAAAAAGCTAAAAACTGATAAAGAAAAAGAAACACCCACATACACAGACCATTGTTCTAATGCCAAAAAAACCTTGAGAGAAAATAAGTCATGTAATTTCACCTGTTGATTATGAAGTCTAATAATCAAATCCTTCCAGTCCATGCTGCTCCTACCGCAATCTCCATTGCATACACCCACCACACATGAACTCATTCAAATACCAAAGTTGTAGGCTTATATTAAAAATTAAAATTATCATTTTCAACTTTAACTATTTATATCAATTTTTACAAAAAGAGATTTTAATTGATTTTTTAATATTTTATAAATCTCAATTATTATTATAAATAAAATAAAAATTCACTTGTGTAAAATAAAAAATAAAATAAAGAAATGCTATGTAAATAGGGATAAAGTCTAAAAAATGAAAAAATTTAAAGGTGAAAGAATAAAAGACTAAATGTAAATATAATCTATTAAAAACGAACTCTCAAAATATTCTTTCTTTTTTTTAAATTTTTTTTTTAATATTGAACAAAGCAATAATTAATTTACAAGAATGAAGGTAGGAGAAGTATTGAATTACAAAGTTGTGCATTCAATTTGTGGAGCAAAATAGACCAAATATTCCAACCACAAGGACAAACACAATTACATAAGCTGTATAACAAACTTCATAACTTGTTATTTAACTTGTTGTAGCTGTTGTTTGACCTTCATATGACTTATATTTGCCAGCAAAGAACAACCACCTAAATATATTAGAGTAAAGTCTTAGATTTTATTGAATGTAGGAGATCACAATATTTATTTTTGAGTTCTTATGTATAGGAATTCTCATTTCTATTTGCTTTGATAATATAATATTTTTTAGAATGTAATTATATGGAGAGTGACAATAAGAGATACAATTTTTAAAGAGCTCATATTCAAAATAAATAAAAAACAAAAACTAATATTAAAAGCTAATAACTTTAGAAAAAAATTAATAGCAGTATAATGTGATGGTTAAGTTTCAGTGTTATTGTTTGAATGTTTATAATCTGTTCATAACTCCGAGTCAAAATAACTTTATAAATTATTATATTTATATGCATAATTATTTTTTATATAATAATATAAGAAATTTAAAAATTAATAAATAATTATACTTTATTTCTGCCTTTGTAAATTTGATCTAAAAGGGTCATAATAAATAAAATGTATGATTAAAATACAAGTTTAACAATTTTATAAAATTACTATATTTATATGAATATTTATTTTCATTTAAGAATTATATGATTAAATATACATAAATAAAAATTTCAAATTTTTAAAAATAAATTAAATATTATTTATTTAATTATTTAAGTATTAAATAAAATAGTTAATTAATTTTACCTATTTTAAATATGTTAGTAACTAAATTTTATGTACTTTATAAATAAAACAATAAGATTATATATAAATATATAATATTTATTATATTTTTAAAAATAAAAAATAGAATAATATAAATACTAACTGAAAAAATATTAAAATTACTATATAATTTGACAAATAAATAGTAAGAATCTACATAGATATATTTTATAAATAAAATAATAATCAATATTTTTTACTAATTGTAATCAAATGTATAATAAATTAATATAGATATATTAAATACTTGTATCTTTTCAAACTGATATTTATTAGTATTTTTATTTTATTATATTATTTAATTTTATTTGAAAAATTATTTTCTTTTTTATATAAATTATACTTGTACCTTAAAAAATAATTATTAATGATTTTTTTAATTATTATTTTTAAAATTTTAAAAAATTAATAGATATTATATATTATTGTTTTAAAATATATAAAAATTGAATTTTAAAATAATAATTTAAAACAAAAAATAAATACCAATACATGTTCTTCTAGTGAATTTTATTTGAAAAGACTTGTACTTTAAAAAATTATTATTATTTTTAAAATAAAATAAAAATAATAGATATTATATATTATTGTTTTAAAATATATAAAGATTGAATTTTAAAATAATAATTTAAAACAAAAAAATAAATACCAATAAATGTTCTTTTTTTGAATTTTTTTGAATGCGAAATTACATGCGAACCTACCAAAAGTGAATTAATTGGAATACAAAATTTATTACGAATCTACTAATAGAAAATTTGGAAAATAAAAAACAATGGAACAAAATAGAAGGCCGAACGAAGTGAACACAAGTAGAAGAAGAATAGATCAAGCGAAAAAGGATGAGTGGAGAAGAAGGCCACAAAAAAATGGAGGAAAAATATTGAATCAATTTTAGAAAGCCACATTTCATTACCTGGACAAACCATATTGAGATAGATAAAAGGAAGATGCAAAGAACAAATTTATAAGAAGAGAAGCCCCAAAAAAAACTAAAATCCTACAAGCGCACAAAGAGGGACAAAATAGAAGACAACCAGAATACCAAGTCCCCATAAACAAACCAAGAAAGAAGGATTGGAGAAGAAGCAATAGCTAACAAACTCCCCAACCCATTGCAAAGAAGGATAATGAAGCCCCTAAAAAAGGAGAAACAAAGGTACCAATTGAAATAGATGGCCAAGAGGAAACAGTGGAAGACATCAACATTTTGGAAGATCTAGCCATAATATACAAAATCCTCAAACCACAAAAGGGTAGAAAAGAAATAGAATAATGGACTCGATCAAGCATAAAACAAAACCACAAGATAAAATTTATCCCTAACTTCTTCATAATAGTCTTCCTTTCTGCAAAAAATAGAGATGGGCCCCTGAATCAAAGTACATGGGAAATAGATGATCATCCCATCCACACACAAAAATGGGAAACTAACTTTAATCGTTGAACTTACACATCATACTCAGAAGTGAAATGGATTAGACTATCTAATCTACCCATCGAATTCTGGTATCAGGAATGCTTAGAGAAGATCAAAAGGTCTTTGGGAGCATTAGTGCAAATTGATGTTCCTCTGCTTAAAGAAAACTCTTATCTTTATGCAAGAATCAAGATAGCAGCAATAAAATAAATCCCTAAGGAAAAAAATCTCAGATCCAAAGCAGGGATTTGGAAGCAAGGAATCAAAATAGAGGAATGAAAAACCCCAAGACACAAAAAGTTCCCAAAAGACAACAACATAGAAAATCGAAAGGTTCCCCCAAAAACTAAGTAGCTTTGGAGAAAAAAGGAGTCCAACAAAGCAATGAGGGAAAGTAGGATTCCAAGTCCCAAGGACGTCTCAGATATAAATCAAATAGAAATCATAAGGCAAGAGGTAAAGGTGGCACAGGAGAAACACACAAAAACACCACCAAGCCCAAGCCCCATGCACAAAAATAAAGTTGTAGACAAGGAAGCAGAATATCACTTGAACAAATAGAGGAAGCTAATATTCAGGAACCAATGGGGAATGAACCCACATGTAAGCAAAGGAAGACCCCTGTAATCACAAAGGAAGACCCCTATAATCAATCAATAGAGGAGACAAAAGGATTCTCATTGCAAAGTGATTTTGAAGAAGTTGATGAGCTCGACATAATTGAGAATAGGAGCATAAAACAAATAATAGCATAATTTTTGGATTTACTAAAGAAAAATAATAAGAAGAAAGGGATAAAGTCAAGAAAGCAAATTAAAGAGGAGCTAGCCCATGAAAAAGGGTTGAAAAGCATCAAGAACTTTCTACAAGACATTAAGGGAGTAGAGCACTCCCATCAAGAAGAACCATGAAGATCACTACATGGAACACTAGGGGATTGAACACATCTAACAAAAGGAACATGATCATACGCCAAATAGAAAGGTAGACACATACATCATTCTCTTGCAAGAAACCAAGATCGAAAAAGAAAACAAGGTCTTTTATATCTTTGGATGGGAGGAGGCGTACTTCAAAGCCTTTGGAAAAATAGGATGCTTAGGCATACTTTGGAGAAGTAATGTTATCAAAGTGAATATAATTGAAAAGCAGCCAAATTAGATGATGTGCAATATCAAGAATGTCAAAAACAATTAAGATTTCTATCTGTTCAATATTTATTGGCCTACCAGAAATGGGGAGAAAGAGAAGTTATGGAACACCTTGAGTCAAAAAATATACTAGATTAATATGCAAAGAATAATCTTAGGGGGAGATTTCAACATAGTACTTAGAATAGAGGAAAAGTGGGGTGGCAACATAATTTAATCTCCTTCAATGGTGGCCTTTGGAATGTTCCTTCACCAAAACAATCTCATAGAGATACCTACCAAAAATGGTGTTTATACTTGGTCCTATAGGGGGAATGGAGAATGTTGTATAAAGGAGAAGTTAGACAGGTTCATTTATTCTCAAGACTAGTTATAAAGAAACCAATCTATAGAGGTAGAAATCCTCCCATTGGTTGGGTCGGACCATTATCCAGCCAAAGTATCACTAATAGAGGTAAACAACAATTCAAAATCATTTCAAAATGGAGAAAATGTGGTTTAGGAGGGATGACCTGATCAAAATAATTGGTAAATGGTGGAAAGAGGCCCCAAAATATAGTAGGACCAAGAGTTTCATTTTTATGTGTAAATTGAAGTATATAAAGCAAAAGTTACAAAATTGGAATAAGATAGTCTTCAAAAATATTTTCTCAGAGAAAGAAAGATTGGGGGAAGAATTTCCACTACTAAATGACTAAGTAGTTAAAGAATGTATGATCTAGGAGGATTACCTAAAAGAAAAAACATTGATTGCAAAATATGAAGAAATTTTAGCTAGAGAAGAGGAATATTGGCGAACTAAGTCAAGGGAGGTATGGTTAACTAAAGGGGATGCAAATACAAAGTTTTTTCATAACACATCCAAAATTAAAAAGGCCCAAAAGAGGATATCAAGCATTCAATCTACAGAAGGATTCCTGCTCCAAGAGCAAAAAGGCATTGAGGAAGAGGCAATTAAATTTTACAGAAGGGTCCTAGCACCAAAAGGTGGTAAGGAAGTTCTCAATGATAATAAAATATTAGCAAACATCCCCAAGATAATAATGCCAGAAGACAATCAGATGCTAACTAAACCCTTTTCTAAAGAAGAGATAAAGGCGGTTGTGTTTTGGCTCCACCTTGAAAAATCTAATGGCCTCGATGGGTATCCAACCTTCTTTTATATAAAATGCTGGCATATTTTTTAAGATGAAATATACAAATTAATAGAAGATTTCAAGAGACATAAGAAGTTTGTGAAAGACTTAAACAATACTATGATAGTACTTTTACCCAAAAAGGAAGTATGTGAGAATTTTGTGGATTACCACCCCATCTCACTATGTAATTACATATATAAGATCCTCTCCAAAGCCTTAGCAAACAGGCTCAAAAAAGTTGTGGAAAAGATCATATCACCAAACCAAAGTGTTTTCACTCTAAGAAGGGATATTGTGGATAGCATTATCTTGGCCAATGAAGTTGTCCACACAATAAACAAAGAGAAAAAAAGTATGATGATAAAGTCGGACATAAGAAAAGTATACGATAAGGTAAAATGGAGACTATTAATTAGCAGGGAAAACTTTAAGAAACCCCCCCCCCCCTTCGGCGCAAGTGTAAAATCCTGGCAAATCCTATATACTTCTCGATGAAAAATATTAATTTTATTGGCGATTTTTTTTGGTTTTCAGGAAAAAAATTAATCCCAATTGGCGAATATTTTATAATCCTTGTTAGTTCATGGAAAATCTTGGCAAATTGCAAATTTTTTTAATCGAATAAAATATTTTTCATTGGCGATTAAAACCGTTTTTCAAACCATAATTTGTTTTCCATTAGCGATTAAAACCTTTTTTCAAAGCAAAAAATATATTTTCATTGGCAAATTAAAAAGAATCTCAAAATAATAATAAAATCCAGTGGCGAAATAAACAATTATGCCAACGAAAAATCATAGGGGTCGTTCGATGGAGGACTGTAGTTGCATTCCGAAAGTAAATCTCTAAAGCACTAGACTTGCGATTTGAAACCTCTGGAATAACATTAGAACCGTTAGATTTCTAGAAATCAATGGTTGAGATTTTATTACTATACAAATGATTATAAAGTTATGTTTCTCAACAATTGGGCGGCCTCGATGGGATGCACAACTTTTGAAGTGTCAACTCATTTAATGAATTGTACGGTGCCATTAAGGGATGTCTTCTCAAATGCTATCAAACACCAACTGGATAGGTTTAACGTAATCTTTTAAATCCTCTAATAGGATAGATCTTAAATAAGGAGGTTGGAGAAACAAATTTAGTAGCAGATTGTCACATCCTACTGGTAAAGTTAAGTGAACCTGCATGTGAGGAAAGGTGGCAACATTTTGAACTCCATACTCAAAGTTTCCTCAAAATGCTACTTCCAGCCAATATCAAGGTATGGGAAGATGAACCTATGGCCGTCATGCAATCAAATTTGAATTGGCCTGAAGAAGAGCAACTCGACATCATTTCTCAGCTACGTTCAGTGGCATGGAAAGAGAAAACCAGCTATGTCGAGTACAATAGGGTGATTTTTGTTTTAGAAGAAGAAGAAGAATGCATTGAATTTCATAATTTAGTTATGGAAATGCAGTTGGAACTGTACAAAGTCCTAGAACCTCCAACAATTTAACAAAATGCATGAATCCTTTTGTGAATTGTGAATTTGTGACACGTAATGATAAGGGGGCGTAGTTTCAATTTTTGAGCGCTTTTTAAATTTGGATTATACAGGGTGTGGGGTGATAGGTTTCTGAAACCACATTTTTGGCATTAGAGAGATAAAAGAATATATTTCTAAATCTGCATATTTTTTAATGCTTCCTTTTAATTATGAATGAATTATGTTTCTTCATGATAATTGTTCAATGTTTATCTATTAGGTCAGATTCAGAATGCATATTTTTTTCATCTTTGAGACTTTGTGTTCAAATTAATTCATTTTTTAAAAGAGAAAATATCACTTTTCTTTACTGATTGTCAGAAAAATGGACTTTGTGTCATTTGTTTTAAAATATTTTGTATCTACTTTCATGGTTAAAGTGACAAATTTGTACACCAACAAGAAAAAAGAGTTGCATTCCGGAAGTAAATCTCTGAAGCATTAGACTTGCGAATTGAAACCTCTAGAATAACATTATAACCATTAGATGCAGACATGTGGTGAGATAAAGGCCCATCGCTCATCACTCATTTAGTATTTTCAATGCCTCGATGTTGTACATTTCATTGAATTGAAATTCTCAATATTTTTGAAGAAAGTGTAGTTGGCAGTGGCAGTGACGGCGATTAATGCCATATATGATATGAACATCTGAAGTAATTTCTTAGACAACTCATAGCTTTAATGAAACAAGATTTGTAATGATTTCATATCGTTTGAAATTTGAGTGGCACTGGTGAATCAATGATTTTGACAGCTTGTCAGCTTGAGGTACAGTTCGCATGTGGCCAGACATCAATCAAATTAAACATTTTAATTATACAGGCTGGTAGCGGTACTGGTGGCCCATAAATAGGGATAGTATTAGTGATTCAATGAATAGTGGATAGTGCCATAAGGATTTTTATTTTCTAGGGTTAATAAGGATTCACGAAGAAGATGTTGTAGTATTGGGGATACTGTAAATTCTCCTACCTATAGTTATGTAGTTATAGAGTAATCAATAAAAGAGGAATTTGCTTCAAGTTTAGAATGGGTGGAATTGGAAAGAAGTTGATTTGGTTAAACTGACTTCTCAGACAAGTTTTGAACCAGGATGAGGAGCTTTGATGGAGGTAAGTGCTATACCAGTGCATGGAAGCTACATGCAAAAGATGGGAGCATATTTTCATCTCCTCTTGTATTGGGTATGTGCAGGATCATCATGGAAAAAACATGCCCTTAAGTGGCGATGAAAATTCAAAAAATCAGAGTTAGGAAACTTGACGTAAAAATTTGAATAAGTTATCTATATTATTTTAAAAATATTTAAGAATAGAATCTATAGAAAATTGAATCTAGTTTCTAAACTACTAGGTTTATTTTAAAAAATAAAAAATCTATTTGGTGAAAATTTGAAATTTCAATGCAGTAGTACTTAAATTTCAGGGAAAAAAAGAGTAGGTGTATGTCTGACTACCCTAACCACAATAAAATTATAATATTTTTTTATAATATTTTAGATATAAGTAGAGGACTCATGTCCCGATGTGATGCATATTTTTTTGTGATTTTTTTCCAAGTAAATAATTAATTATGAATTTCTTATTACAACTTTTAAAAAATATAAAAATGCGTATGTCTGACCACCTTAACTTGGTCAAAACTTCATGAAATTCAATTTTTCTTTTTTTCATCCTATAATATGTGAAGCATAGAATGTGATGCATGTTTTAAATTCAAAAAATGTGATACCATTTGAAAGTTATAGATGTTTTTCAATCAACCTATCAATCAGGACTTTAGTCATAATTCAAATAGAAAATGAATAATAATTATTTATTAAATTCAAAGTAAAGAATAATTTATATTGATGGAAAGCTGAGAATCTCCTTTAAAAACTCTTTTCATTTCATCAAATTTGGGTAAAAATTCGCCACCATACATGGGCCATCATATTGTAGAAGTTGATAAAACTCAACCTCACAGTCCCCAAGAATCACCTGCAAGCAAACACCTATCACATGCAACAGATATTCAGAACAAAGGAAGAGATGTTCTGTAAACCCTCAGAGCCAAAGTATGTGCAAGCAAAAAACCAGCCTTTGATTATTGAATGAATTGTTTTACAAATACTACAAAAGCCTTCAAAAGGCAATCATGCAAAAATCAAGACATGCACAACCCTAATCTTATCTTGAGCAACAAGATAGCTCAATAAGATAAAGATTATTAATTAACCTAGGAAATAAAATATGCCTAAGTAAACTTATGCTAAAGTGTAATTAAATAAATAATTACACCAACACCCCCCATAAGTGCAACTTAGGGAGAAGCAAATTATTATGCAAATATGAGTCCCGGCAACAAGGCCTGATCAGGTACCCATTTACAAATGCAATGCAAACTAAATCAAATGGGGTAAAGGAGAAAACCACATGGGAAAAAAACTCCTCCCCAAAAATAGAATGCAAACTAACTAAGTGATGAAAGATGGAGGACTCCATAAGACCCCCCAAGAACACCATCCATCACAAAGATACATAAAATAAACCCCCCAAAAGAGAGGAAGAAGAAGACCACAGATCCCCCCCAGAATGAAGTAGCCCCAAAAGAATTGAAGAAACTGCATCTCCTGAAAGAAGTGAGAGGGAAGAGGCCGAATGAATGCAATCTCTGAAGGTGAAGTAGGTGTAGCCCAAGATGTCTCCACAGAAGCAGGAGTGACCTCAACAAATGAAGAAGTCAAAGTAGGTGAAGAATGAATAGGAACCTCCAAAGATGGATGAACAACCGGATCCTGCTGCACTGAAACAGAAGAAACCACATTTGTAGTCATAGAAGTATCAGCAACTGCAACAGTAGGAGGAGGAGATGGAATGGATGGCTCAAGAATAGGATCTAAAGTGAGAACTCCAATGTTCAAGAAGCCAAATTTCTCCTCTGAATGATGATTCACACTAGAAGTGTGATGAACAGCTGTAGGAACAGAAGCACCATCAGTATCAAAATATGCAAAGGAATACAACCGAGATGAGTGATCCACCACCCCAATAGCAATAACTGCTCTACTCTCCAAGTCTCTGATGATAACTGAATCAGGTGTGAACTCCACAGACCTCCCATTGCCTCCATGTGTGATCTGATATATAGAAAGAAGGTTGTTCATCAAATGAGGAACACACAAGACATCCTGAAAAGTGTTGTCTCCAAAACTAATAGACCCCTTCCCTGTAACACTCATGTATGTATTGTTTCCCATCAAAATAGGAGACATAGTGTGAGACTCAAAGGAAGTGAACATAGTTTGTGTAGAAGCCATATGATGAGATGCTCTTGAATCTAGAAGCCATCTCCTTGATCCAAGACTCGAAGAAGCACAAAGAGCATGCCCCCTCATATCTGATGAAGTGTGTAAACCAGCTGTGCCTGAAGAAGAAGAAGAAGAAGAAGAAGAAGGAGGGGAAGGAGATGATGCAGACATCCTAGAAGGCAAATCAATCTGATGTTTTTGAAGAAGATTCTTCAGCTCATCAATGTCCTTCTTGTAGCCATTATGTTCTGCATGTCCTTCTCTCTTGCAATATGCACATGGGCCCTTCTCCTTCCTAAATGATTTCCCCTTAGAAGAGGATGATGAATATGAGGACTCCTTCTGCTGCTCATAAGATTTGGAATCCTTTTGTTTTTGTTTCTTTCCTTTCCCTGTAGAAGCCTTCTGATCTCTGGGCTCCTGTGATGCAATAAGTGCCTGTGATGAAGAGGGCTTCAACTTGCCCATATTAGCCAACTTGGCCTGCTCTTGAGTGAGAGAAGATGCAAAATCATCAAAAGAAGGCATAGTAAATCTAGTACCAAGTGCATCCCTAGTAGCATAAAAGGTAGAAACAAAAACTGAATAATCTGGTCCAAGCTTAGAAAGAATGGACAATATCAACTGAGAGTCTTCCTTCTGAACACCACACTATGACAACTGAAATCTAAGAGACTTGAGTTTGGTGAAAAACTCCTGGATGCTATCAAAATCCCTAGGATTCAAGCCAATAAGCTCATTCTCTAACTGAAACCCTCTCATAGTATCCTGCTGCCCAAACAAAGACTGCAAAGTAGTCCAAACTGCATGGGGTGTAGTGCAAGACTCAATGTGAAAAAGAAGGTCAAAAGAAAGAGATAGACATAATGTACCATAAGCTTCATCACACCTATTAAACCACTTTCTCTTTTCAGCAGCACCTGTAGGTTCGATTTCTGTGCCCATGGTTACCCTGTACAACCCTTTGTGTTTCAAATGAATCTCCATTTGTTTTTTCCAACCAAAATAGTTGAATGGAGTAAGGGGTGCAATATTATGTGTATCCATGATAGAAAACAGCAATATATACTCTCAAATAAAATAACAATGCTCACTGATCTCAAAAAAGTAGCCTGATTGCACGCTTCCCAAGAAAATAATTGAAAAACTAAAGGCTGAGATCAAACAGTAATATTAGATACCTGGTAAAAAATATGGAAAAATAGGTCTTATTTCTGTGTGGAGCACTGAATCAGCTTTCCGACGCCTATTTGTTTTCGCAAAACGGAATCCGGACGCAAAAGATATGCCTCCCGGAGTGAAAACAACAACTTCTGGCTTTGACAGGCGAAAAAGGCACCAAAACTAGAAAATCAAAAATTCTAACCTCCACCACTACGAAGAGCATCGAATCAGCTTTCTGTTGATATTTTGTTTTCGAAAAATGGCCTCCGTTTGCAAAAGTTATGAGAAAATGAAAAAAAGGCCTATAAAAGGCACTTTTAATGCTAACCAGGTGCAGAAATTCGGCCCCCTTGCTTTGGTCCTCGGTCTTCCAGGTGACCGTCCGCTGGCGCTTAGGGGCTGGGAAAAAACCGTCGGCTCCTGGTCACGCATATGACCGCGGCTGGGGGCTAAGGACCCAGCCGGGGCTGGTTCTAGCTCTTGGTCACGGATGTGACCCTGCCCGGAGACTCCAAAGCCCGCGGGGGCTGAGCCGAGCAGCGCGGAGGGAAGCGGTGCAGGAGGGCGTTGCTGGTGGGAGCGGCGGTCTGGTGACCGCCGGGCAGAGCAGTGGTGGTGCGTTCTATCTGAACTGGCCGCGTAAAACCTCCACAGTTTTTTAATATATATTTTTTTTAATTTCTCGATTTGCGAGCCTCGGATTGCGTACGGCCTCCCCAGCAAAAAAAAATTTGCCTTTTTTTTCAACAGGTCCAAAATCGACGAAACGAAAGGCATTTCTAAGGTTTTTGGGCGTCCTAAACGCGATGGCAACGTCCGTTTTGCCCAAAAATGCACAGAAAATATTCCTACCCCCAGATGCACAAAAGATCAGCCTGGCTTGAAACCCTTGCACAAAAAAAAAATGCTATGAGAGAATATTTTCAAAACATGAATAGGTAGCTACATATCTGGAGCTCTGATACCATGAAGAATTTGATAAAACTCAACCTCATGGTCCCCAAGAATCACCTGCAAGCAAACACCTATCACATGCAACAGATATTAAGAACAAAGGAAGAGATGTTCTGTAAACCCTCAGAGCAAAAGTATGTGCAAGCAAAAAACCGACGTTTGATTGTTGAATGAATTGTTTTACAAATACTACAAAAGCCTTCAAAAGGAAATCATGCAAAAAGCAAGACATGCACAACCCTAATCTTATCTTGAGCAACAAGATAGCTCAATAAGATAAAGATTATTAATTAACCTAGGAAATAAAATATGCCTAAGTAAACTTATGCTAAAGTGTAATTAAATAAATAATTACACCAACATTGATTGGGCAGGAGATGTGAATGATAGAAAAAGTGCTAGTGGTGGCACATTTTTCTTGGGAAAGAATTTGATTTCATGGTTAAGTAAAAAGAAAAATGTCATTTCTTTGTCTGCTGCAAAGGCATAATACATTGTTGCTGCTAACAATTGTACTTAAGTATTGTGGACGAAGTAGATGTTAAAAGATATCAGAGTTGTGTATGATGAACCTATTGTTATATTTTGTGATAATTCAAGTGAAATTAATATTTCTAAGAATTTGGTGTTGCATTCAAAGACCAAGCATATATCTATCAAGTACCACTTTTTGAGAGACAAAGTGAGTGATAAGGAAGTTGGACTGGAGTATGTGCCTACTAAGGAACAGATTGTAGACATCTTTACTAAACCTTTGCCTAAAGATACTTTTGAGTATCTCATAGGGAAGTTAGGGGTGATTACCCCTCTTAATCAAAACTAAGATGCATTGCATTGCATTATTCTATGCATTTCATAGTCATATCTTGATTCGGATTGATGTTGTGGTGCCTGCTACTTAGGGGGAGTAGTTAGATGATTCAGATATGTGGTTCAGAGCTTGTGTGTATCTTTTTCATTGATGTCAAAGGGGGAGAAGATTCATGTGAAAAACTTTGGATGAATTAAGGGAAAGAAGAGCAATGTAAAAAACTAAGAGAAGAGTCGAAACCTAAGGGGGAGTAAGTTATGTTGATGGTGTTTTTCCCATCATGTGTTGCCATCAATTCCAAAGGGGGAGATTGTTGGATGTTGTGGTTATGTTTCTGATATGTGGTTTTCATTGATGTCAACACTATTAGCATTAATGTCTTTAATATTGTATATGTCGAGGATATTGATAAAATTGCAATAAAATATGTTGCAGGGTGTCTGTGAAGTAGTGAAGATTAGTATGATGGAAATTTCAGCATATTGATAGAGAGAAGTTGTGCATTAAAGGGTTTGTTTACAAGTCTATCTATTTTATCCTATGAAAGTTTCAGAGGTGCGCATGAAGATTTGAGCAAGTTATGAGTTTATGTGTTCCTGAAAGAAGATAATGTGGTTTTGATAATCTGAGTTATTTTGTATTCTCCTATGGTGTTCTTAGATGTTTCTAGATCATGTTCTATTTGTATTACACGTCTGCATTGATCGTTGTGCTCATGATCCATAATTTTCTCTTGTGTGTTCATGTTTTTCATGCTCATGGCCGACAGGGTGATTGTAGCGTATTGTGGATCTTCAAGGAATAATCTTTGAATATGTTTTGTGTTCGAGGATATTGTTTTGGGTCTCTACTATGTTGTGGATGACTTTGGTTGATTTTCATTCATAATATTTATTGTTTTGGGCCAACAATTTGTATTCATTTTATTATTTTGTTGAATCCGACATGAAGCGATGTAATTCCTTGTTATGGATATATATGAGTAATTTTTTATCTCATTTGAGACATGCATGATGCATTATGCGAAGTGTGCAAGTGCTATGTGCAAATAAGGTTAAGATCATTCGAAGGCAGAGCAGAGTGTGAAGAATAATGAAGAAGTGTTCATGGGCTTAACCGGAACTATAATCAAGCATTAGCAGATGCTACCTTCTCAATTCAAAATCCGGATGGTTGTAATTGGAATATTTCTGTAAGACAGTGAGGGGTGATCCCACAATGTTGGTTTACAATTTCTGGGAGATTTTGAATTTTTCTTAAATCACATATTTTTAGAAAATATAATGATTTAAGCCTTAAAAATTTCCATTTGAAGGATTCCAATTGAAGAGGTTTTGATCAAACCACCTTAGATCAAACCCCCTTGGATAGAACCCCGCTAGTTTTAAACCATACCTATAACAGAGTCTCCTTTACACCTATCAAAATGCTGATAAAAAATCACTTTTGATTTACCTTTTGGGGGATCAAATGAATTTATTTAAAATTTATTTTTTGTAAGTATGTAGTCCTTATTATAATCTTCCCAAAAAGTATAATTTTAAATAAAATTAATTTTATTATTATATTTTTTAATTTCTTGTGAAGGTAGGTTTTTCACCGAAAATCAACCTCTCTGTTCTACATATGTGGAAAATAAGAAAATTATCAAAAAAAAAAATTGAAAAATATCAGTGCACTAGATATTGAAATCCTTGATCCAACAAAAAAAAATATTGAATTTTGATGCATACAAAATGAGTTATGTTGTATACAGTCTGCCTATGTCTGAATTGTAATTGGTTTGACTTTGAAACTTGATTAAGGAAAAAATATTCAATAAAACACTATGAAACCAAATGAAAGCAGTAGATATCATAGTTACAAATCTAAATTTGAAAAAATTAGAATTTTATCCTTCATGGAAAAAAAATATATTTTGTATACAGTGAGCATCACTCCTTAAAAATGGTGTTTACTATTAAAAATTGGTTTTCAAAGGAGATGGAAAAAGAAGTGCAATCTGATTCCAAAAATTTTGAAAAAATATATTTATAATCTATAGACAAAATGTCACAAATAACTGGTTTGGATCATCTTCAAATTCCTCACGATTTAGCCGCTATAGGTTCCTAAAAGTGAAGATTTAGTTAGAAAAAATTAGTTTAGTGTCCAATTTGGCCCAAAATTGTAAACTAGTATTGTGGGATCACCCTGAGTCTTCCTTTGTATTTGAGCAGTGAGCTCTAGGAAATGTGCTTGAATGCATGTGCATTCCCCATTTATTCTTCTTATACTTTTAACAGGATATAAACTTGTGGACTGACCTCCACTATGGTTTTTCCCCTAACGGGGTTTCCACGTAAAAAATCGTGGTGCTATGTGTGTTCCTGATGTGTTGTTGATTTATGCTTTCATGGTTATTAATCAAATTTGAGAATAGGGGTTAATAAGTTGAATAAGTTTTAAATTCTATGACAACTGATTCACCCCCCCTCTCAATTGTCTTCCCTTGTGCTACCAACAAGGTTCAAATCAAGAATCCCTAAAACCAAAGAATTGGAAGAGATAGTCTCTACTTGATACTCCACTAGCTCATAACTCCCTTTACAATAAGGAAAATTGTCATATGTGGGATAAACCATGATGACATAATCAAATAGCCATTTGTGGGTGAGACTGCCACGACTCAAATGAAACTGGTTTCTTGCTACATTTTGTAGTGTTATCACTAAAAAAGTGTACCCTATTTCTCTTGGTTTTTGTAGAAAGTAACTTCAGCCAAGTTTAACTTTAAAGTGTTTTAATCACCTTAGATTCTTGATTGAAACTCATCATTTAGAGTGTTTTAATTTAAACTCTTAGTTGGTTTGAATAGCAAGCAAGAATAGTGTCTTATCCAATTGGTTTTAGTAACTTCATATGATACATTTTAGATAATTGCTAAGTTGATTGAGACAACAATATTGATTGACATATTTGCAATGTGGTTTCATCTTCAAGTTTTAGAGGATTACAACTTTTGAACTAGAAGCATACACTAAACATGCTTAAGAGTATGACACAAAGAATTGTGTATGCCTAGCTTACCTTTTAGTAGGGATTGGTAGTGCAAAAAATTTCTTACATTGCCAACAAATCACAACCAATGGCTGCCACTTGAAGACTTGCACAATGTCTTCATTGCCTAAGGATTTTAGCTTCTAATGAAGTTGTAAACACTTTTGAAGAAGTTTACATTAGAACTAGAATAACTTTGCTTATCCAGATAGTAAAGGGTAGACATCATTGCAAGTAAATCTTTTTTCCGTAAGAGTATCAAATAAAGAGTGTGGATAGTAGGATACTAATCAAAACAAATCCCAGAAAAAACATCTATATCAAATTGATTAGAAACCTTCAATATTTGAGTAGGCCTGGCCAGGTTGACATCCAATGGTGAATTGGTAAAACATTAGGTTGATGTATGATTTTGTGCATGGATAAACATCCTCTTCTTTCTTACAATGGTTGACTTTGATGGATATCATATGCAAATGCTTCTCATTTATGACAGGCTAGTGTATGTTTTATGATTGGTTTAGGAGAAAGGGTGAGTTCCTTTTGGATTTAATCAAATCGGAAGGTTCTTGTTATTGTGGATGACTTGAGGCTCAAATTCTTGTGTCTACAACGAATTGCATCTCCATGTTTCACAAGACTAAAATAAACTGGTCTTTGTGAGAACTATTATTTCAGAAGGCTTTTAATACTCATTCGATGTTGTCCCCTGTATCTATGATATTTTTGAGAAATTATGCCCCACATATCACTTAGTATTTTTGGGGTGTGATTTTGTTTTTAAGTTGTGTTATGTCTTGTTATCCATTGCTTTTAAAAGGATTTTCTCAAACATTCATATGATGTTTTCATCTTTATTGCTTAAGAGATATGATTAAATACTCAATTTTATCACAAAGCTTTATTTTCCATAACCTTTAGCTCTAATTTTTTTAAAGTAATAGGCACATAGATGTTTGTGGGAAATTTGTTTTGCCCAGGAGTTGAAAATTCGAAATGCATCCCCTATTTTATTTCAAGCTTGATATTCTTCTAACTAATCTTGGGGTGAAATTTAGGTTCACATCATCTGATATTGCATCTGCATCTCTACAAAATTGAATATTGAAGTTAGCTAGCTCTAGCATCTGCAACATTTTCCTCATCATTCTTTCTAAAATATGATTTTGAGCTTATTGCATGATCATAAATCTTTTTATTGAATTTTTATGGGGCACCTCAACCATCTTTTATTTGTCTTATTGGTAAGGTAGTTATACTTGGATATTGTAAAATCGATTGCAGTCTTTTATCCTTAATAATGACAATAATCTTTATGATAATTCTTGACACACAAATTTATTTTTTTTATTTCTATTTATATGTAGTTTACCTCACAAGTACAGTGCTCCAAGTTTTGAAGACTTGAGTTCATTGCCATAAAGTATTTTGTAATAGTAGGATTATTATTTTTTATTATGTGGAAAAACAATTTTTGATGGAATCCAAAACCCATTACATAACGGTTTTGAAGGGACCTGCAACGCTATCCAAGAAAATAATGTTGCATCAAAGATAAACCTTATACCATCAGTAGTGAATTAGTAGCAGCACTAAAAATATAGTAGGACAATACTGCACAAAGGAATTGCAGGGGCCTATAGCCCTTAACCAAATACAATCAAGTTTTACCTGGTACCTTAAACCCAATGGTTTTGAAGGGACCTTAAACTCTTAAATAGGTTTTTCAAGGACCTTGAACCCAAAATAGAGCCATCATCAAGTTTTGGTCGGGATCTTAAACCCAAAAACACGGATGACTGAAAAGCAGCAGCCTTTTTGCAACTTCATCCATTCTAGAAAACCATCCCACACTCCACCTCCATAGGGAAAGGCCTCCCTCTATAGGAGAGGAAGATGTGAGAGATTGAACCACCAAAAAAACCCAGCTCCTGCTCATACCAACTCCACCTCAAAAGGAACAAGTAAAGGAGAAGAGGACTTTCCACTGGATCTATAGCAAACAACTCCACCTCAATAGGAGCAGGCTCTACCTCAACAAGAGAAAACTTCACCTCTAGAGAAGAAACCATCTATAGAAACCAACCAAAAGAAACCACTCCAATAGGACAAGCACTCGCAGAAACCTTAGGCATCAAAAGAGATGGAAATAAGAAACCAAACTTAAAGATCAAGTCATCCCACAATATATAGATCACACACTCTAGAGCCTTCAAAATAACCAGTGCCAAAGGCAATATCCAACACTAGAAAAAAATATATATTTTCCCCAATAGACCTTAACAACATCATACTTCGAAAGGGAAACCATGAAAAAAGATTAAACACAACATCCTTCGAGAAAAGAGGAGCAACAAAAGAAACCCCGCAATTGGCCAACACAAGCCCAAAAAACACCAACCCCTATAAAACCAAAAAAAATAATAAAACCCAACAGGGGCACAACACCAAATAGAGAAAATCCCTTTTAACAAGCTAGGAAGGGTTCTTCCCAAGCCATAAGAACAATAAAATCAACTTGGTTTTCAAGATAATCATTAGAAGCAACCCAGCCAACTGAAAGTGCCCTAGCCTAGCACCAACAAAGGACCCAAAGTCCAGCTAGAAACAACAGCACAAAAGCAAAGAAACTCCCCCATACCAAAAGAAAAACAACCATGACCTGTGGGAAAGAAAATGACACAAAAACCACAAAGAGAAAGCTCCTAAAATATAGCCACACCCATCCACAAAGGACAACCTATGCCAAAGGAAGACAACCCAGAGCACACCACATGCAAGATAGTCACCGAGCAGAACTGAACACCCATCCTCCAGAGCATCCAGGAACGTAGCCATAAAGACCAAGGTGCCCACAAGAGGCAGAAGCTCCAAGAACCCAGATAGTGGTACAAGATCCTTGCCAAACACCAACTGCCCATCTTCAGAGAGTTTGGAAACCAAAGGTGTCAGGCAGAAAATCGCAGGAGGCACATCCACAAGAAACTAAAAGACCTCCATAGCCCATGAATCTCCATCAGAGTCATCCTCAGCATCAAAAACCTCATCAGAGGAATTCAAATTTCCTCCCCCAGTACTCTTCTTTCTCACTCCCACTCTCACCATTTCTATGTTCCCTTAATAGTAGGATTATTGTTGATCCTGTTTTCTAAGACTTTTTACAAGGAAAGATTTCTCTCTAGGTTAGAGAATTTCTTAAGATCTGGCACCATCTTTCAATATAACCGTCATTATTTTGTCTTCTATTGACATTAAAATATTAAAGTTTTGTTTGATTTGGGCATATTAAACTAGCTTTCTTTGGATCTTCATTAATAAGGGTTAGCTCTTTTGCTACAATTTTTAGGGATTTTCTTCTAAAAGAATCAAGTTGCTATACCCTTAAAAGAACATAATATCTCTCTCCATTAGATTGTACTTATCTTAAGTAATCAAGGGAATAGTATGACAGCTCCTATAAATGCCTTCAAAGAATATGGGGATAAAGTATAAAGTATTAAAACGAGGAGATAATGAGGTTTCCCCATTATACAATAAAAAAAGAGGATATGTTTAGGCCAATTACAAAAATGTTTGTTTCAAAGGAGATGGTTAACAGTCCCAAGACATACATTGTTTTGGAAGTGAGTTTAATATTTTTACGTCATGCATTTTAAGCTTTAGAGCTCAACTGGATTTTATGTAGCTAATACTTATAGCTTTGACAACAGGTTCGATTGGAAGCAAACAATTTGTATGTGACAAAAAATGAAAAAACAAGTCTGGTAAGTTTTTTAGCTAGTAAAATTGGGCAACTTAAAAGCTAAGACAGACATAGAAATCCAGAGCTAATCTTTTTTCACCACTCTATTGTCCATTACCTCATGAATAATTGTTTTGATATCGTTATGATGCCATTGAAACATAATTTTTCTTGCATAATTAATTGACTGTTTCAAGATCTTTGTTAATCCCATCCATGGATGTTGTTGGCTTTTGATTTATGCTTTTAGACCATGGTGGGTACAAAGGAAAGGTGAACATAGATGAGCATATTGACAAAATGACTTTTTATTTTTTCCACTAAGCATATTGATTTTGTTTATTATTCAAGCTAGTATTCTCTATAGCAATTTAGAATTTGTCAAAAATAGAGGACTTGAGATGATGTAGTGTTCAAGTAAGAAAGAGAAAGAAGATGGATAACTCAAAAGGATTAGGCTGTAAAATTTTGAGTGAGACAACAAGAAGAGAAGGTAAGAAAACGTCTTGGCAAGAGTCCAAGGAACATCTAGTAAGAGAATTAGTTGAAAGAATTTTGGTAAGGAAATTGAAAAGGAATATGGTATCCATGCCTAGGAGAATATTAATTAGTGTTAGTTGGCCCACTATTAAATGTTTAATGGTAGAACCATCATAACCCTCGTACCAAAAAATGTGGAAGGTTATTGGTATTAACTTCCCATGGCAGGTAAGTATGGGAGACATTTGTTGGAGATACTGAAGTTATTGCACCTGTTGTTTCCAATCCTTCATAGCACCTATCCACAGAGAACTTTTGAAGACTTTTTAAAAAAATTGAAGAATCTTGTGAGACAAGTTCACAAAAAACTTTTCCGGGAAAGTAAGCTTCCCAAGATACAACCATATTTTCATATGACAAGCCCAATTGGAAGCTTGTCCTGGAGTAACAGTTTAAAGCATGATTTGATTGGTATTAAACAAGATTAAGACTCAATTTTAATATATTATCAGACATACTAGATAGAGTTTATTTGGCGGATTCCCAACTAGAAGTAAATATAAAGATACAAGGTCAGGCTTTCCTCTATCGAATATTCCATTCTACACACCTAAGCTTAAATATTAAAAAGATGAAGATTATAAGCATCTCATAACCTTTTGAATAGAATTTTAAGTTCTTTAATTAGTCATATAATTGACATTTTGTTTGAAGGTCCATCCAAGAAGCTAAACTGCACTAGAATTAATATCAAATAAGGTATTTATTCTTTTTCTATGACATCATATCTTTTTATTCTTGAATTTTGCTTTTAAAATTCTACACTTTATAGTTACTTGTTTTTTTATTGTGTCCTACTTATTCAATTTTTTATTGTGTCCTACTTATTCAAATAGGCGCTAATTAGAACACCATTGCATGAAAAGTACATATGAATAACTAGAATACTGCATATAAGAGCACTAGCATTAAAAAAATTAGAAACAAAAAATGCAATTCACACTAATATAAACTTATTAATGCCATGTTGTGGGTAATGATTGGGGCTATGTATCAGATTTTACTTTCTATAAATAACAGTAGATCTATTGCCCCTCCATCAAAACAATAGGTACATATGTCAAAACCTTTAATCTATAATTCTAAAATAGAGAAAAGTGAGTTGATATAGAAATCCTTGATTAAATTTTAAGATCTGAAATTATAATGAATGTTGTCAATTGTAGAGGGAAAGGTAGTCTTTTCATTGTTTAATTATGTTGAGGTTTGAACTATACTAGTAGCTAGGGGAGAAGCATTGGATGTTGTGACTGAAAAAAATGATTTAGACGCTAATTATAAAGTAATTAAAAGAGCTCTATAGTGAAATAAAGATAATACATTGAAGCTTAATAAATTAACTCTATAATAGAATAAATTAAGGACACCAATTTAAATATATAGTAAATAAAACAACTCTAAATTAAAATAAAATAGCTTTTTAAATGAACAAAAGAAAGTTCTATATCTTTTTTATCTATCTCAAGTATCTACTTATGTGTCCATGTGTATATGTATATTAAAAATTAATTTTCATAGACTAGAAAAATACTAAAAATAAATCATTTACTTTGTTGAAATAATTATGTACTTAATAAATGTAGTGAATAATTTATTTTGATTGGGTTGATAAGGGGCAAGATCAATATAATATCTAAGTGGCACAATAATAAGTACAAGTGGGAGGTAGGTAGAGTCTCATGATTTGATGGTTAGAAGTTAGGATTTGAGTTAGCTTGCACATAGGTTCATTAATGCTTTGCAATCCATTAAATAGGAAGGAGATTTGGGAGGTTTGTTTGATAAGATAGGAGTAATGATGTTGCAAAATGTGAATTTTTGGCTTTCTATGGCATGTAGGGAAATTTAATTTCCCTGTTTAACAAAATATTTGTTTGGGTGATTTGGCTTTGTTGTGTTACTCTTCTTTTGATAGCCTCGTAATTTAGTAGCAAGAAAGGAAACGCAAGCAATATGAATGATTGAGGGAAGGTTAGATTGGATAACAAGAGAGGAAAAATTAGGAGGTGAATTTATGATTGAAAAATTTACAAACTATCTATAGAAAGGGATTCTCAACCTAAAATCATTCTATTGAGTGATGTTTATATGGAGTTGGAGCATAAATGGAAAACCATGTATGAGTTTTTGGGATCGGTTGTCAAAACATTTATTGGAACCTAGCTGGTCTATTGGGAGGAATGCATTTGATGCAATGCAATCCTTGACCTATGCCTCTATGCACTCCATGGTGGTAGGAATGCACTAGTATGATGATATCAAAGGGGTAAAAAGTCAAGAAAAGGTTTTTTATAACTACTATTTGGAGCACATTCATGACTTGTAAAAAATATTAGTAGAATACATTTGATAGTGGAGGACATTGCTAGGAACCTAAAGGTAAATCTCTCACCCAAGGCTAGAGTTGATATCCATGGGCGGTGGTGTGTTTTTGAAATTCAAGAAGACCTTATTTTTACTCCCCCTCCTAAGAAGGGGAGAAATGAAATTGTGTTTGGGTCCATAGAGGGACATGTGTAATTTGCCCCTCCACCCCTTTTCACGACTTTAATATTTTGAAATATGACTAGTTAAAGTGTTGGCAAGTTGCACGCAAAATTGCTCCCTTTTGGTTTGCTTGATCATGGAAAGGTGGTATTGGTAGAAGTGATCAATAAAATATAAACTTGTTAGTAGCCCAAATAATACAACCTCAAACTTAGTAATATCAAACTTGTTTTTTTGTTTGATTCATTGTATTTTTTAGCATTTAAGAATTTGGAGATTTTTTTTAGAGATTTGGTGAACCCATTGGTTACTATAATTTTTACATTGAATCCATTTTTCTTGTAAACCTTAAGTGCCAATTTAGATATATTAACATTTCTTTTGTTTTCATTTAATTTAGTGCAGAGTTCCATTGACACTAAACTAATAGACTATGAATTTAGCTCACATCTTTTATTTAATTTCTTAATTTAAAAAATAATTTAAAATAAATCTTTACTATATATATGCATGCATGCATGCGCGCACACACACACATACACACACACATACATACATACACTTCTTACAAATTAATTAGGAAGAGATTTCAATTGTAATTTTCAAACTAGTAACAATTGATGGAAAGCCTTAGGGTGAATTTAAAGTGAATATATCTAAAAAATATGATTCTCACATCATAATGAAATCGACCATTAAATTAACCCAAAAAGTTGAAAAATTCTAAAATTAAATTGAGGATGATTATCATTTCTTTTAACTTGTCATTCCTTAGTTAAATTAAAAATAACCTCATCGAACCATTCAACTCAGCCTCTCTTTATTAAATTTCAACTTTCAAGAACCTGAATTTCTAGAGGACATAAGGAAGTTTTGTGAGGGCGTCCAAATTCATGGTGCCTCAGTGTTGTTTAGAGTTACAAATTTTCTCAATATAATTAATTATTTATTGTTTTTAATTCAATCTTTTCTTTTTTGGTAGTATTAGAGTGGGGAAAACACTTGATTTAAGATTTACATCTAGGCTAACATATTCAATTTCCTCATTATGAGAGAGCTTAATGATTTTTTCTAATAATTATAATAAATGATCTAGATTTAATTTAAATAATCACACACTGAATTTAGATTTAAATTAAATGAATTGAGAATGAAAAGTTTAAGAGCAATAATAAGTTCTTTAGCTATTTTTAAATTTTATGTAGATGTGATTTGTTACCATTAATTATGGCAAGTCACTTAAAAGTGGAAACCTAGTGAATCAAATATTAAAAGGAAAAATATAAAATTCTATTGAAGACTATGTTATTGTGGATGAGGTTGTGCTATGCACCTTGGTCTCAAACTTGGTCTAGTTTGATATTGATATAAATTTTGAAGCTACCTATGTCTTCTAAATTGTATTTGAAAATAGGTTTTGCTAGAAAGAATAGTAAGGCTTGCTTTTAGGGAAAGAGGTGAAGACCTTGGCTTGTCTTAGTAGCAAGTCAAGCCCCTTAGTGGTTGATGTATAATTTCATAGTCACGTCACACAAGTAAAGAAAGATATTGATGCATATATGATGCTTTAGAATGTTGTATAATCAAATATGATTTTTTATATGATCTTTTGATTTCCAAAATATGATTTTAAATGACCTAGGACTATTTATAAATACATGACCTTAGTTGCTCAATTTGAAATAATAACTAATTTTTGGAAAGGTTAGTTCATGAGTAGGAAATTTGAAATTTGAATAAAATGAATGAAGTTGCATTGTGTATCGTAGTGAATAGATATGGTTTCACTATGTCTTGGTCCTAACTAAGACATTTTCAAAGGTTTCTAGTGGTTTTAGGAGTAGGGGTTGGTTTATGTGCCAAACAAGATGAATTGAGCACTACAACACTACTTTTTCGACACATCCAAAGTGGTAAATGAAGGTGGTAAAGTGTAGGCTATGCATTTTTATCCCTTGCATTTTCCCCCACTTTGGTTTTCATGTCAATCTACATGATTTATACATCCCAAATTAAAATGTGGTACGAAAATATACAAGAATGATAAGGTATGTGTTTAAATTTTTGATATTTATAAAATTGAAATGATCAAATTTTAAAGTATGTGTTCTATTTGTATCTCAAGATTTTGTTTACCATAGAATATTTGGAGCTCACTACCCAAGAAACTATTTCTATGCACACATGTTTGCATGATCTTTCATCATCCTACTCATGTGGTGTCATTCAAAATAATTACAAAAAGAGGTTTTGGAACTAGAAGTTGTGTTCTTTGCTCATTATGAGACAAGTGGGGTAATAATGGCAGTAAGAGTAGTCAAAATGTATGAGAATGCTAAAATAAATGTTAAACAACACATTTTGAAATGAAAATGGAAATGAGAAGGGAGAGGCGGAGAAAGTGAAAAACTTCACAAGAGAATAAATTCAACAAAACTTATTACCTTGGAACAAGAAAAATTATTATAACTAGTTGGGAGCTTGCCAAGAATGTTCAAGCTCCTATTTTAACTTCTTGATTTCCACAACCAATCAAAATAGAAAATATGGAGATTGAGTGTGTTTACTTATCCTATGCACATCTAAGACTAAGAATACAAAATTTAAAATAAAATTTATTAATTTAAATCCCCTATATATGGGGATTACAACCCAGTGTGTGTGTTCAAAAAATAAGAAAATAGGAATACCAAGATATTTTCCAAAGAGAATAGAGAATAAATGATATAGAAATAAAAAATTATAACATTATTAAAATAGAAGAATGAACTTGCTTCAAACGTTACCAACCAAGTCAAGAAGAAGAAGAATGAGAGCATAGAGGTAGTCTCACAAAAATGTAGCAACATGAAGCTTCAACAATGGAGTCCATTCAATGAGTTGTAGCTAAGAGAGCTAAGAGGAAGAGAGTAGAATATATTATTGTTCCAAATTTCATTTGAGGAAAGAAGGATAGAGAGTTGAAGAGTTGGATTTGAGCCAAGAAACATTTTCAAATGAAAAAGTATTACAATAGGCTACACCAAGAAATTAGGTGGGATAAACCAAGATTTAAATTTTAAAAAATATTAAGACATATTGTAGACATTTATCTATTGCATAGGTGTCTTAGAGAAATTACTCACAATCTGAAATGTGATCCTAGGTTAGCAAGAAGAATCAAAATGTGATAAATAAAATTTGGAAATTCTAGCGAGGAAAAAGGTCAATGTTGAGGGTTCAATGCACCCTAAATCACACTAAGGGAGTGGATGTTAAATTAAGTGCAAAATAAAGTACGATAATTGTGAGATATGCAATTTCTATCCTTTTAATTACACTTTGATATCTTTGTATATTTGTAGAGACACTATTATTTTGCATGTGTATATGAGATCATTTCCTATATATGCAAGAAATAATTAGTATACAAATAATTATAATCCAACATTGTATTCATCATTGTAGAGTGAAACTATTCTAAAATATGATTTTTTTGTGATGTATGTTATGGTGTATAGGGTTGTTTGGGATTGGAAACATTGTGGCCCATATAAAGTATACTCACAATGGGCATCGTAGAATAGATCATGGCATATAGGGTGATCGTGGGGTTGTAACTAATGTGGCCCCCAAATGTATATGCATGATTGTGGCCCTATAATGTATGCAAGAATGACACCATGTATATTTCAATCTACATATGAAATAATGATGCATAAGACAATAATGGAGTTGGAAACATTGTAGCATCAACAATTTATTAAGAATGAAACTACGCTAAATCTTGGGTGAGGATTGTATCCCCCCTTCAAATCAAGTGTGAGAATGCCATTATGCAATCAATTAGAGGAGAGGAGAAAATAAATGTAATAATGTAATGGACAAATCTAGAAATATGGTAGCTCCAAATGTGATTCATATGATTTCATCATTATAGATAGTGTCATGCAGTAAAAATGGTTTCCCCCAATGTTTCTCTCCAAGTGAGGGAAATCATGGATGTAGAATGTACGACCATATATTATTGTGTATGATCAATGTAAATAATATCATGTAGGACTGATTAAATAATGATATAAAATACATGATCATGTAAGAGAAATTTAATAGATGTGTTGTAGGAATTTATTATGAAAGAACAATATAATATATACATTATAATATTTTACTATGTAAGAATAACCCAATACTTCCATTATGTGAAGAACAATAGATTGGAATTGTGTGAAAATGGTGTGGAAGTGACATTGTGTGAATGATGTGAAGTAGCATCTTGTGAAAACAATGTGAATGTACTATCTTGTGAAAATAATATGAAATTAACATCATGTGAAAATGATTTAAAGTATCATATGAAAATAATGCACAAATAACATTGTCCAAAATGGTGTAAAATTATCATAACATGAAAGTGATGTAAATTTATAGAATTATGTAAAAATGATGTGATTTTTTTCCTTGCAAAAATTATGTGGAGTGTCATCTTGTGGAAATGACATAGATGGTGTCATACATGATGTTATTAAATGAAACCAACACAATGAAAAACATTTAATATATATGATTGTGAAATATAATTGTAAGTATGACCATTTGAGATGTAATCATGTAATAATAAGACAACGAGATAACACAAAATATTTTAACATGTACAATGCAAGAGGTACCATGTGCATTGTTGTTGTGTAGGCATAATGGCATGATGTCATGTGAGAGTGGAAATGTAATTGTTTTGTTTATCCTTCTAATGGAAATGATGTAATTGGCTTATTGTAAAGTACAAAAAATGCTCCCAAATGAGGAAGCTAAGTATTATGGTGTATGATGTTGTAGACACTAAAAAATATTTTTTTTAAATGTCAACTACTAATTGTCATTATATCATTACTTATTCTTAATCATTTATCATTTATCTTATTTATTACCATTTTGCATTTAGCACCATTTATCATTATATATATTTATTTCACACATTTATCATTTATCTCATTTATTACCACTATTCATAATTTATCCATTAATTAAATAATAAAATTTAATTATTGTGAGCTAATTATTAACTTTTACTAAATAAATAATATTTTAATTTTTGACTCACTAGTTAACTTCATTTTCTAAATAGTAATTTATCCTTCCCATTATATCTTTAATAAATTAATTGAATTTATTATTATCCTCTTAGAAGTTTGAAATGATAATTTCTTATAATGAATTAAATTATCTCCTCCACCATTTTAGTTGACTTCACAATCAATTCAATTAACTCTTGGTCTTTGATCTTATCCTCATCATTCACAAGGATTTGATCTCTTCGAAATTTATAAATACCCATTCCTCTTATCATTCACAATGATCAAGACTTTATGCAAATCTTCTTTGTTGAATTTCATTGTCAAAACAACATAGTGTTATTCTATTGATTTGTATCCACATCCATTCACAAAAAATTTGTCACAATATGCTTGATCTTGAGGTTTGCAATGAAGTTTGGTAAATTGAAATTGTTTATTTGTGGTTCTTTGTTAGACTAAAAGAGGGGTAAAAATTTATTCAATCCAAAAAAGAGAAATACAAAGCAAGGGAATTACACATCCCTATCTATCTCCAATAATTGCTCCAAATTTTGTGACAAATCCAAGGGTAATTAACCCCTTTCCACAATATTCCAATCTTGCAAATGATCAGAATCCCATTTAGCCAAACAATTTGCAACCCCATTCCATTCTCTAAGAATATGACAGAAAGAAACTGAATCCAAGGAAGCACACAAATTAAGAATTTGTTTTATAATAATAGCCAAATGCCAACTGACATCTTCTAACTTCTACCTCTTTAGAAAAGGCACCACGACTTGAGAATCAGATTCACAAATGATCTGTCTCCACCCAAGAGCACAACCACGCTCTACAGCACATAAAATGGCAAGAGCCTCCATCACATTGTTAGTATACCAACCCTTGTAAATAGAAAAGATAAACTCAATAGTCCTAGAACTAGTCCTCCCAACACCTCCAATACCAACATGACCAAGATTTCCACGAGAAGAACCATCTATGTTGATTTTAAACACACCCTAAGGAGGAGGACACCAATGACCCTCCCTATTTATCTTTTGAAGAGGATGTCGACATCTATTTCTCATGATCTGACCAACACCCCTCTGAAGAGGAAGATTGAGACAAGTGCAACAGACAACCTCTCTTGGATCCACACCCTCAGCCAAGTCACACTTAGCCGAAATAGTTTCTCCCAAAGAATGAAGGATCTTCCACCACAAATTTTGGACAACCAACTTCACATCTTGAAAAATCTTATGATTCCTCTCTAGCCAGATATGCCAAATAATAAAATTCAGTCCAAGATCCCAAGTAACTTGAAGAAAAGAGGTCTTAACAGGGGCCTTCCCCCACCGAGCAAAGAACTCCACCAAAGAAGAGACATGCTAGCAAGCTTGGTTCCACACATCCCACCAAAGGTGTCAAAGCCTCCTAGAAAAGGAACATTGGAAGAAGAGATGAGAGACACTCTCCTTACTTTCACAGTATAAAACACACATCGAGGGACCCTAGAACCCTCTCTTGCATAAGTTATCCCAAGTAAGACATTGGTTCTAGACCACCAACCACATAAAAAAATTGCACTTGGGCCAAGAAAATTTGTTCCACACTTACTTCCACCAAGGAACCTCAATGTCCCCAAACACCTTCCTAACCAACTCACCATGACCCACTGAAATAGAGTACTTACCAGATAAATCACTACTACTCCAAGCCAAGGCATCTTGCCCTTCCATGGAATTACATTCACGTGATGCAAGAATCTGAGCCAAATCTTGCCTATCCTCCTCTGACCCTCCTAGCGGTCAATCTGAGGAGTTATTCCATCTAAGGCTAGTAGCCAGTCCAATATTTTGAACAGACTTATAATGCTCAACCGAATTCTAACCTACAACAGAAAAATGATCACAAAGCGACAAGAGGTGAGGGTAAGTAGAAAGAAGAGGAGGATGACCATCCCAAGAATCCCACCAAAGAAGAGTTTGAGAACCTGTATGACATATCCAAAAATGGCCCTTCTTAACCAATTAGGCCCTCGATTTTAGGGTATTTCAAGTCATAGATCCCCTTCCTTCTAAAGGGAAATGAGGAATATCAAAAGTGTTAACATCCTTAAGATACTTTTGGGTAAGAATACGAGCCCAAATTTGGTGTTGACTAGTACACCACCACCAATATAACTTGGTTGCAAGAGCTTTCCCATTTAAAATAGTTGAATGCAATCCAAGGCCCCCCTCTTTTTGTGGAATGCACACTGTTTCCCACTTAACAAGACTCCACTTAGCGGACTGCAAGTTACCACTCCAAATAAATTGTCATGGGAGAGCACCAAATTCCCTCCGGAAATACAAAGGATCCATCAGAACAAAACACCTATAAATAGGGAGAGCCCGGATAATAGAATTTAGAAGAGTCACTCTTGCAGCAGTAGAAAGCCAACGATGAGTCCAATGATTGACTTTATTGTGCAACTTATCAAGCAAATTTTGACAAGAAGACCTAGACTGTCTACCAACAGCAAGAGGTATTCCCAAATAGACAAAGGGAAGAGACCCAATCTGAAACCTCAAAATATTAGCAATTTGACGTTGAATAGCTTGAAGAGTATTAAAAAAGAAGATAGAAGACTTGTGCTCATTGATTTTCTTACCCGAAGCAGAAGGTAAATATCCAAAGTCTGCCTAAAATAAAAAACCTCCTAAAGGTGAGCCCTCCCCATAAGAGAAGTGTCATCCACAAACTGAATATGAGAGAGTTGTGGTAGCCCATTTCCCCAACACCAACCTTGAATCCTGCCCCGGGAAACCCACAACTTAAGAAATTTTCCTACACCCTCAGCCATAATAATAAATAGATAAGGGGAGAGAGGATCTCCTTGACAAAGGCCCCTGGAAGCCTCAAAAATCTTGAAAGGTTCCCCATTCATAAGAATAGAAAAACAGGAAGAGGTAGCACAACTCATGTAACACCTCTCCAACTCCAGCCTAGGTAAGATGGTATCTTAATTTTGATTTAGCATTATAGATGTTATCATAATGAGATTAGATATCGATAATTATCATGATTAGTTATTATACTGGATTACATGTTTAGTTATCATTACTTTTGCATGATTATGGATAGGAAATGGACGATGTTGTAACACTCATATCTGAGAGGCTTATGATATCGTGATCCTTTTCTTGATAATTGATGTTGTTTCAGGTACATGATATATGTTATATGCACATGTACCTTGATGTGTAATTGGAGTGATGCAGGTACTGAGTATCGACTTCGCCTGGACTCACAGGCCTGAGCATACTCTTATTCCCCGATGGTGGTAACTAGAGGTAGTCATACAGGCCAAATGTCCCCTAACCTAGCCCATTGTACCTCTTTAGTGCAGTTCTCTCGTGTTGTCTAACCATCTGGTTACCTAACGATAACATCCGGAGCACCTTTCGATCATATGTGGTTTACCTGTATGTCTCATTGAGGTATTTTGTCTTGGTTTCGTTAATCGTTTATGTGGTTATATTGATATTTAATTGGTTGTCGATGCCTTGATGTGGTTTATTGGACATCTCTTCATGACTTTATTTTTGGTATCTCATTGTGTTTAATTGATTTGAGATTTGAAGGGTTTTATTCTTGAGGTTTTAAATATGTCATTTTAATTGATTTTTATTGATCATTCAGGAGAATGATGCATTTCATTGGAAATTTTAAGCGATTTTATTAATCCATTTTGTGAGCCCTCATAATTTTATTTAATCTTTTGGGGAGCCTTATGTATTCTGATGTTGGATTTAAATTATTATTATTATTATAATTATTATGTGGAAATTGAGAATGTTGTATAATAGAGATTTTGATTAATTTCTTTGGAGAGCATTAGTAGTTTGTTTAATAAAATGATTTATTTCATTTTATTGTGTTGAGGAGTTAGCTAAAAGAAAAGAAATCAATAAAATAGGGCAGCTTGGTCTTTGATACATATATATACTTTATTTTGAACCTTTTTGGGGGAGGATGATCTTTTGGGAGAGAAGCAAATTTGTTGATTTTGCGTGGAGGAGAAAACCCCCACAATTTGGGCAGCTAAGTTGGAGAAGAAACATGAAGGGTTTCTGTGAAGAAATTGGTGGGTATTGGATTGTTGAATTCAATGGACCATCTTCTTCTTACTGCTCCATTTTGGAATCTCGTCATGCCTTGCTAACAAAGCATTTTCTCATTTCACATTTGGGCAGATATGAGGTATTCTTCCATGTTTTCCTTGAATCCTTGTTTTAGAAATGTATGTTAGAATGTGTTTAAATGACTTTGGGAGTTTCAATTGTTGGGGTTGGATTCAATTTTGCTACTTGTAGCTTTTCTTTATGGCTGAATTTTTGTGCATTTCTAGCTCTATTTTTGGTCAATGATTGTTCTATTTTAAAATTGATTCATTCTCTTGTTCGAAATTTTGAAAAAAAAGGATGAAATTATTTTCGAATTTGCCAAATCTAAAATGGGTCTGTGTTAAATTTGAGTTTCGGGCAATTCCCTTTTTTTGATGTTTTTTCCCAATTTGCTGAAAGATGTTTTTATTTGCTGCTCGAAATCTACTTGCTAAAAATTCAAAATGCAAATGGATTTCATGTAGAATTACCCATATCTCAAATGGGTTGTTGTCCGATTTTCAATCCGGACACTTTCATTTTTAATGAATTTTTGTCCATCTTGGTTGAATGACATTTTCGAACAGCACCCTGTTCTTGATCAATAAATTTTTAAAATAATAGTGTAGTCCATTTTGAAATTCCCATATCTCATTTGGTTCTTTGACAAATTTTAATTTTGGGCACTTTCATTTTTGCCCAAATTTATGCCTACGTGTAGAATGACATTTTTCTTTGCTGCTCATAATATACCTGCTAAAAATGTAAAATGAAGGTGGATTTCATGTCCACATGCCCACATCTCAACTGGGTTTTCGTAGATTTAAATTTGGGGCACTTTCAATTTTCATGTCAATTCTTGCCCAACTTAGCCAAATGGTGTTTTCTAGAACAGCACCTCGTTTCTGATCTAAATTCAAAAATTAAAGGTGCATTCCAACTTGAAACACCGAAATCTAATCTGGGTCAAAGTTAGAATTTTAATCCGAGAACTTTCTATTTTTCATGAAAATTCTATGCCTTCATTCCCTTTTGGTTTTCCGTTGTTCAGTGGCTTCTTTTACAGCAATATTAGCTTGGATGTTTAAATGGTTTTCAATGATGGTTTTAATGATTTATCATTGTTTCATATTTGTTTTGGGTCCCTCATTGGTTCAACGAGATGGAGCAAAACAACGTAAGAAAATGAGTCCTCGTGCATGGCCTTGAGTGCTTGTAAAAGCTAAGGATGCACTCGAGGTGGCCTATCCGTCTACAAGGCGTTGATTTATCCGCTTGCAGGGCATTGATCTAAGTATGATTGAATTTCCTTGTCTATATGAGGGGTGTATTTGACTCCGTGTGGTGTCATCCCTTCGAGCACACATGGTGACACTCCATCCGTCTTGCACTCTTTTACTTGTCTATCTTGTAGTCAGGAGTAGTACCCGACATGTATTGTATGAGAATTTCCATGTTGTGTCTTTGGTCTCGTGCTTGGCATTTTAGTTTGCTTCATGTATGATGTGAGTGTTGGCCTTATGTTACCCCTATCTTGTTGCTTTTGCTTGGGCCTTGTGACTACCTTCGAGCATGGTGGGGTGGTCTCTCTGGAGTCCACATGGTAGGGAGGCGTTGCCACTGCCATTGGGGACCAATGTACAGGTTAAGGGAGCACCAGTTGGAGACATTCACTCTCTCTCTCTCTCTTGTACTTATTCTATCAGTTGATGTATCTTATTCATGGCTATGTCATTGTACTCTTGTGTATTTGATTTATCATATCGCACTAATGTACATGCCTTTGTGTATTTATCATATCTAATGTTGTATCTTGTTCATGAAAATGCTTTTGTATTCATACCTTTTCCTTATGCATATTGTACTCTCTTGAGATGTAATCATAAATTAAATGAGAAGGAATGTGATGTTTTATATTTGGTTTATGGGTTCTGGTGTTGGTATTGGAATCCTTCGTATTATGAAGATTTTTATTGGCTTTTCCTGCCTTAATTTTCATGTAAATACTTGAATTATAAATGTGTGTCTCCCTTCATGCTTTTGTCTGCTAAGGTTCTGGAGCACCGGAGCCTTCTGTTGTTGTCTTGTATGTTGCAGCAGTAGGTTTCGGAGCATCGAGCTCTACAACAGTAGGTTCTAGAGCATTGGGCTCCTGAACTGCACGTTCTGAAGCATCGGGCTCCAGAACTGCCAAGAACTGTAGGTTTCATAGTATCGGGCTCCAGAACTGCAGGTTCCATAGTATCAAGCTCCAGAACTACAGGTTTCGTAGTATCGGGCTCCAGAACTGCAAGTTTCGGAGCAGAGCAGCAAGTTCTGAAGCAAATCTTTGGAGCTATACTTTTTGCTCTTGTTTGGATTTTTTTTGAAGGGTGGATTAGTCCTCTCCTTTGGGATGTCCTTTAGGTCATTTTTGGCCATGTTTGTTATCGTTTTATCAAATCGATAATTAGCTTTATGTGTATGTTATTCTTTATGTTTAGAAAAAAAAAATATTGTCCTCCTTTGGCTCTTAATCTTCAGGGTTGCGTAGCGGGATGTAACAACTCATAGTCCAATTGACCCAATCTGGACTAAAACCAAAGCCTAAGAGAGTTCTCTACAAAAAATACCACTTAACTCTATCATAATCTTTGGTCATATCCAACTTGATGAACATAAATTTCTCCTTAGAAGTCGCCATAGAGTGAATGACTTTAGAGGTAACCACCACCCCATCTAGAATCTATCTACCAGCCACAAAACCTCCTTGCTCCTCAAAGATTACAAAAGAAAGACAAACTTTGAGCATCTCTGTAATCAATTTAGTAATAAATTTGTACAACACGTTGCAGAGAGAAATAGGTCGAAAGAATTTGAGCTGATCAGAACCTTCCTTTTTACGAATGAGAACTAGAAAGGTAGAGTTCAAGGAACGAAGCATCTGCTTACTATGAAGAGATTCTCGAGCAACCTTCAGCAAATCCGAACTTATAATATCCCAAAATTCTTGAAAAAATTCAATAGGAAAACCTTTTGAAATAGGAGCTTTACCTTTATTTATCCCAAAAACAACCTCTTCCAATTCAGGCAAAGAAATCAAGAAGATGAGGAAATCATTTAGTTCCTTGGAGATCAAAGAGGGAATGCAAGCAAGGATCAAATTCTCCTCATATTTTGTAGGGAGTGAATCCTCATAAAAAAGAGCAGAATAAAATTGTCTAGATAGCCTCATGAGACAAAGCCTGCAAAGAAGAAATTTGGATCCCATCCGCATTGACCAAAGAAGAGATACAACTTCTATTATGACGAGCCTAGACAAAATGATGGAAGAAAGTAGTATTCTTGTCTCCTTCTTCAAGCCAATCAATCTAAGCCTTTTGCTTCCAAAAAATCTCCTCCCGGAGCTCCCACTCCTCCACTACTCTCGTAGCCTGGGATTCCACTTAACGCAAAGCATCCGAGAAACCAAGATCCCAAATTTGGTGAGTAATCACATCAAGGAACAACTGAGCATTCCTCTACATAACCTTAATATTTCCAAAACTCATCATATTCCATCTCTTAAGGTGAAATTTAACATATTGAAGTTTCTTAACAAAGGTGTGCATAGTTGTACCATAAGTAGGGTCGCCATCACACCACCATTGGGCCATAAGATCATGCAAGGAAGACTTCTGAAGCCTCATAAGCTAAAACTTAAAGGGAGGATTCTTGGGAGTTGTAAAAGAGGTTACTAAAAGTCTAAATGGAAAATGAGCAGAACCCCTCCAATCAAGAATCTCATAACCAACAACCAATCTACCTCCCACCCAAAAATAGGAAACAATAAATCTATCCAACATTTCAGAGATTGCTTCCTCTCCACTCTATCTATTATTCCAAGTGATAACCCCATTGGAAGACTTAACATCAATTAAAGCTAACAAATCTACATTCTCTCAAAAAATATCAGAAGCAGGTCCAAGCTAAGAAAATCCACCTCTTTTCTCCCCCAATCTCAACATAGAATTAAAATCATTAGCTAAGATCCAAGGAAGATATGGATCACATGATCTAACATACCTTATATGAGCCCAAAGCTGGATTTTTCCACAAATATCAATCGAGGCATAAACATTAGTAACCAAAATGGTATCACCTGTTTCCAAAGAAGAGGCAACCATGGAAATAGTAGAATGACTAGAAATCCACCAAACAAGAGCAATCTTTCTTGGAATCCAAAAAAGATCCAAAACCCCAAAACTCCCCTGAGAACCAATGCACTGACACTGACCAAAATATCAAATACGAGAAGCACACTGAAGCACAAAACCAACTAAAAGTTTAGTCTTGTAAACACAAAAAAAATCCAGAGAATGGACAGCAACCAGATCATGAATGTCCTTTTGACAAAAGGTGTTATTCAACCCCCTTACATTCCATGAGAGAACAATCATTGGGGCGATGGATAAAAGTGATCATCAATGGGTTTAATAGACCTAGATTCCACCAAAAAATCTCTAGTTAGTTTAATCTTCTTAAGATCCTTCTTGCGGCCACTTTTAGAAGAGTGCTCAGGCAATCCCTTCATAATCATACATTGTTGCACCCCTAAGGCTAGAGAGGACCCCTTTCTCTTGCTAGAAACTAGCCCCTCCTTTGCCAAATCTACCAAAACAATATCATCATCATCCTGCATAGGACCATTCAGAGATACCAGATGATCCTGCATACCCTATGATAAATGAATATCCTAACCAGATCCATGCCCTACCCCATAGCACAACTCATACCAATAGCATCAAAAAGCACATTTAGTGGGATTCCTTCCTCCAAGGTTGAAGTGTCTAACACCTCAAACCAATTAAATTCCTCTTCATTTTTCATGTCCTTGAACAATCTCTTTTGACCATGACCCTTAGCACGAGGCTTAACAGGCACAAATCCATCTTTATCTGGTTCACCCTTCATCATGGAATATTTCCCTTTATCCTCCTTAACAACTTTTGGATTTGAAGACGAAGGGAAGGAAATAGAAGGAGGATCCTTATTAATCCTAGGACATTGCTTTTGAAGATGTCCATACTCATGAAAAATTAAACAACGAAAAGGAAGGGATTCATAATCAAGCTATTGAATCCAAGATAAAGAACTAAGATAAATTTCCAAAGAATCCAACAAGGTATTATTCAAATGGACCTCCACACAAATATGAGAAAAATAAATAACCTTTTTTTCAAGGGTTTGTTAAGCAACTGCGTCAGGCTTACCAAGAAGAGTAGCAATTCATTGTAAAATATCTTCTCTCCAAAACTCCAAGGGAAGTCGCGGTAGACGGACCTAGACATGAACCCTCAATGGAAATTCTACAGTTGAATTAAAACCCATATGTCAGGGTTTGATAAACAAACCAACATTATTATTAAAGTAGGGTCATCCCTCAAAAACTCGATTCCTATCAGCCATATTGGAAAAAGCAACCACAAAATAATTGTTTGCAGCCACCATTAGCTCCATGTCACCCTCAATCTTCCATGTACGCCTAATGCAAGCATCCAAAGCTGATAAAGGAATACGGATCCCAAGAAATTTTCAAATTAAAGCATGTCTACTCCAATAAGAAACATCATCAACCATAGATTCAGGAGAAAGAACCAAGACCATATGATCTTGACTTCTAGGAAAACAACCATTCACTTTCTTTAGTTTAGGGCCCTCCCCCACATAAAATGGCTCGGACTATTGAGCTTTCAAACCTGATGAAGATCCATTGTGAAACACACCACGATCAGCCACCACCAGACTAGTAGAAACCTGATGGTCTTCTATAATCCAAACAAAATACCACCTATGAACACACCAAAGGCCTCACCCAAGGATAGCCAATAATAATAATACCTCCCATGAAAGAAATGCATACCCCACCCTAGAAAGAAAAAAAAAATCCCACCCTAACACGTAGAAAAAGCACCACCCCACCCCGAACTAGCAGAACAAGAAACACAACAAAAAAAGACCCCTCCTCGAAAACATCAAACACCCCCCAGACCAAGAACCGGTGCACAAGCATGAATATTTTACCCAAACACACATGAAAAGGAAGAGAAGGACATGTAGGCTTGCATTGCACAAGCCGCTCATCATTTCCCCTTTCTGAATCAATTCTATTTGTGATTCTTTGTTATTTTCAAGTCTTTATTTTTATATTTTCATTTTCCAATGCATTCAATGAAGACAAATGTCATGAGTGAAGAAAAAAAGGGCTAAGGAATTGTTAAAGACAAATAGGGAGGAGGTAATAGCCATAAATATGTGATAAGAAATAAGTGGTAATAGAAAGGGCCATACAAATAAAAAATAGATCACATGAACACAAAAATAAAATTTTAGTTAAGGAAAGAGATAAACAAATGTAAATAAAAATCACGTATAGAAGTCATGAACTAAAATCCAAAGAAAGGTCTATTTTTGGCCAACAAGAATAAGTGTCTTGTGAATGCTTGCATTGATTTGCATCATACCAAATTCATTAAGAAAAAAGTATAAAGCTAAACAAAAAATGGATGAGGTGGTAAATAAAGAAAGGGTACATGAAACAAAAGGGGAATGTTCATGGTCACTTATGTCTAGATCATGCTCAAATTTCACATGGACATGAAAATTTGATTTTTCTTTTATTAAACAACCATTACATGTTTCTATCACTCTATATGTAATATAGCAACAATGCATGCTCATGTATGTCACACATGCAATGTTACAAAGGGAACACTACATGAGGTGAAGGAAAGGAAACAAAAAGTGAGTTTCATGAATCCCATTCCACACACCTTGCAATAATGAGGGTAAATTGGTTAGGGTAATGTCATCTCTACATGAGATACATCATGGAAAGACCTCCATGAGTTACAAAACCCCTCTAGGTTCTTAGGTGATAACGAAACGATCATGCCTCCAAGATGCAACCTAAACATCTATGTCTAAAAAGGAAACCCTAAACAATATAATATTATGATTAAAGATATGAAAATGTTTAATATAATTAATCAAATGATAGTTTAATGCATGCAAATGAAACTAAGCCTATATTTAGAACTTATAATGCATTTTCAATTTTAAAACTATAATGATATACAATTCAAGTTGAGCTTGTTAACACCAAACCTGCACAAGCTAACAAGAGATCAACAATCAAGTATCACACATGTTAGAAAGAAAATCTAATGTTCCCTATGAGATTATTTAACCAAAATTACTATAAAACATGAAATAACAAGAAATTGAGCAAAACAAAGCATGTAATCTAAGTAAAATCAGCTAAACCTCCATCCCATAGGTGGAATGGTACTCCTTTGATGCGGAAATAATCCCTTTTCCAATCCTTTTGATAAGCTTGATGAAGTGTAGATGATCTAAGTGTAAAATATACTATAATCTAGCTAAATTGTTTGAAAATGATGCAAAGCTATGGAGTGAAATGCCTATAATGATAATGCTCTAAGTTATTGATCTATATTATGAAAACGATGCCTCTATTTATAGAAGTCAAGGGTTGAAGGGTGAGAGAATTTTATGAATGTGGGATAAATTGAGAGCCAATGAGGATGTGACACTTGTCATCATTCCATTGGATGAGTTTGGAGCATATTTTGGGAAAGGTGTGAGTGGAGGAGGATGGAAGAGAAGTAAATGTTGATGGTTGAGAATTTGAAAATGGTGTAAGAGGAATTGAATGAGATTTGAGAGGATGTAAGAGAATTTATTGCACTTTTAAGAGGATGTGATAGGTTTTTGAAAACCTTTGGAGGGAAATTGAATGAGAGGTTGTTGAGGAGAATATTCTTTGGAGGGGGATGAAGATAGGAAGGGGACAAGGAAGGGAATGGAAGGGAGAGGGGTGAGGGAGAGAGAGAAGAGAGAGAGGGGGAGCAGGAGGGAGAGAGGGGGGAGGAGGTTTGGGGAGGGTGAGGGGGAGAGAGGAGGGGAGGGGCAGGGGTAGGGGAGAGGTATGAGGAAGGGAAGGGAAAGGGGGGGAGGGAGAGGGAGAGAGATATGGGGGGAGGAGGGAGAGGGGATGGCTAGGGAGATAGGGGGAGGGGGGAGAGGAAGAGAGAATGGGGACGGGGAAGGGAAGGGAGAGGAGGGGATGGGAGGGGGACAAGGGACGGGGAAGGGAAGGGAGAGTGAGGAGGGGGAGAGGGGGGAGAGAGAGAGAGAGAGGAGGAGGAATGTGGGGAAATTGAGAGAGAGGGAGAGAGGGAGAGGAGGGAGATGGAGATAGAGAGGGTGAAGTAGAGAGTAGAGAGAGAGAGAGATGGGAGAGAGAGGAGGAGGAATATGGGGAAATTGAGAGAGAGGGAGAGAGGGAGAGAGAGGGAGACAAAGAGATGGGGAGAAGTATATAGGGAAGGAGAGATAGAGAGTATAGAGGGAAGGAGAGAGGGAAGGAGAGAGAGAGAGAGAGAA